>PVJA010001038.1:0-51937 GCA_004027025.1 Myocastor coypus
TTTGTTATATATAATTTTTGAAAAAAATAGGTTTTTTTTTTACCTCCCATAGATATGCAGTTAATATATTCCAATTTCCTTATATTACTTAGCAATTGCTCAACACATTTTACTGTTTACAAACATAGATGCATAATTTTCTCGGTTATGCTACTAAAAATATAAAGTAAGGTATGAAAGGAAGCAGATCTGATTTCAAGAACTTCTGAACTGCAAAAATAAAGACAAGGCTGTATTTGTGACTCTCCTATTTTTCTTCATAAACAAAATTAGAAGTGCCCTTATACAATTTTAAGTATACACACAAGTAAAATTAGTCATGATTTGTATGAAATGAATCACCATTGTAAACAAACCTAAAAATGACAGATTTTAAGTTGCTTGATTTTAGAGAGTCATGGCCATTTTTACAGATATTGGGTAATGGCAAGCTAATTACATTAGGGACAGACACTTTATAAAGTTTCCATTAACCAAATATTATATAACATTTTATTTCTTGAAACTCAGAAGTCACATGGATTTTATTTTCCTGACTGTACTTAAAAGATGTCATTTAAAAGGACGGCCCAACTGTTTCACTTCTGTGTTTTTGGCATCATCTTTTGATGGCCTCTGGCTCCGTCCAGTGGCCCAGTGCGCTGTATGTGTAATCAGCATGAAGCTTGTGGGAACTTGTAGACTCTCCCTGTGGTCGTATGCGCTATGCTCATTGACACGCACAAAATCAACAGCGATTTACCAAGAAGAAAGAAATCTTTCCAGAAAGATCCTCTTGTGATTTTCTTTAAACAATCTTTCACTGGGACAAAAAAAAAAAAAAAATCCCTTACAATACAGAAAATTTTGTTTTAAAAATGCATAAAGTATTTTTTAAATAACTATATCCCTTAAACTGACCATGCTTAGCACAGTGATGGTAATCTCATTATTTTTCTCATTGTAGTCAGAAAAGATCGGGTACATTCAGGGTGGCACGGCCATAGACAGCTCATTGCAATCAGGATTTAGTCGAGTTGCATGCTATTTAACAGACTGCACACCAGCAATTTTTAATGGCAACACAGCTGGATTCATTTTTAAGGATGAAAAATCAACTTCAATAAACTTTTACTGCTAGTGAGACTGAGAAATACTCAAATGGAAGCTTTAAATTAGCTCCAAGGGTAGACATTTATTGGCAACCCCAAAGCAGTATTTCAAGCAAAATGGAAATATTAATTTTAATTAGAATATTGAAGTAGATTCTAAGTCAAATATAGGGCAAAGTTACAAAGGAGTTGCCTCATTGTACTTAAAATGGATGTACTTTATATTCCAAATAGAACATTTATAGAATTCTTCTAGGAAGTGGTAATGAAAATTGATTGATCAAGAGATATTAGAAATAGCCCATGGAAGCAAGAATCTGAAAGATTGCATTAATTCAAAAAGATTGTGAAGAGTTACTTAGGTAATGATTTTACATACAAATCCAACAGTAGAAATAGTTTCAACTTTGATAGGAAAACTATTTTTTTTTAATTTTAACAACAAAACCTATATGTTTAATATCCTAGAATTGGCTCTCTTACTTTCAGAAAGCACAGGATCCTATTGATTTCAACTGGACAGCTTTCATAATTATTTCCAGATTCTTTTCTTCTTACATTCCCCGCCTGTCACTGCCGCAGGATCAATGAACTTGAAAGCATGCCAACAGTCCTTTGTTTCTGGGCTAGTGCCATGGAATACCAGCTTCCTCTGCTAGATTTCTCTTACAGAAGTGAGAGTACTGGAGGAAACCCTCAGGACTGCCATATGGGTAAGTTGGAGGTTTTGAGGACCTTTGGGGCTTAATAACCGGAGGAAGAATGGATGTAGTATTCTAAGATTTCCCTTGCATTTCACTTAGTGTTTCAATGAATGACACACTTGTCCTGGAGAAATCGGCAGTCTCATAAAGGATGCCTAAGTTAGTCTCTCATCCTTATTTTATATGTTCTGTTGTTCATTCCTAGGTCTGGAATGATTTTCCAAATAAATTATTTCAAATCAAGCCTGTACCTGATATGCAATTATTAGAGATCTCATGTTGAAATTTATCTATCTATCTATCTATCTATCTATCTATCTATTTATTTATTTATATTTGGCCCACGTTTTCACCACACAGCTCACACTTATAGTGATCCTGCTGTTTTCAGCTTCCCTAGATCTGTGATTACAGACATGCATCACCAAGCCCAGACTCTGTGGCCGGCTTAGCACCCTCAAGGGTAGGTCTGGCATGGCATATGGTGCCAGGAATCAAACCCCAGTCCCTGTGCTTGAAATATGTTGTTTTAAAAAACAAAGATTTAAAAGGTGATTTTTAATGTATAATCACAGCCACTAGCATTTCTTAGACTTTGTGTTAGTAAGTTAACAACTTCACAGATTTAGGTAACGTTTGCTATATAATATTATATTTAATTTTATATTTTGTGGATTTTACCTATAGGAACTTTTTTACATTTTGATAAGGGTAACAACTTGTCATGCAGTTATCAGTATAAATTAATTTATTTTCTTGGAAAAAGAATTCAAAATTTAAAGATATTCTGACACTTGCATTTCCAGAGAATCATTATAGAATCATAGGTGTGCTGAACAATAATTACTTTGTTTGATAAGGAATGAGAGCAGTAGATGGAAGGGAGGAATCTCCCTGTAGCACCGTGCTATTTCTGAAATCAGGGACCAAATTTTAGGGAAGTTGCTGCAGTTGTAACTATGTTTGTAGTGGTATCAGTGATGCTGAGGGAGGCAGATTTAAAGTATGCAGTCATAATGGGGGACAAATTTCATTGTAGTGTTTATTGAGAAGTGATATTGCACTATGTATTGTATTGTTTTAAATTCCTATAAGAATGACATAAGGAAATTAGTATTTTGCATTAAGAGAGTGCAAATTAAAAGAAAGTTTAAATATTGGAAACATTTCACATTGTTACCAACAAGCTGGTTGGAATTAAAAATTCTGTTTGGCACCTGTCTGAGTTATTTTCCTCTCATTGCTAGGAAAAATACCCAACGCTCAAAACGAAGGAAGAAAAGGTTTATTTAGTTTACAGTTACTGGAGGTTTCAGTCCATACTCAACTGGCTTCAAGGCAGAGTGGCACATGGCAACCCTTCAGAGTGGTGGCAAAGGGCAGAGACAGCAAAGGGCTGGCAGCAGCTCAGACAGCTAGCTAACTTCTCTTCCCTCCTTATATCATAATGCACATTACCAGCCACAAGACAGGTGCAGCATCCACACCCACAATAATAAATCACAAACTCCAGAAGCCACCCCATAACTGCGTGAAGTTTTCAGGGAACAACTAGACACTAACAATAACACCACCTCAAATCCATAACACTTTTATTTTTACTTTTCAATTATCTAAGCAGGCTATTTTAGTATTAATTTCCAAGGTAACAACGATTTCGCAGAGTATCTAGTTTTTTGCAGTTTGCTTTAATCCAGTTCACCTTCCATGTCTTTATTATACATCAAACCATAAAATATAGATATAAATGCAACAGATACTACTTTGTATTTCCCCATAGACAAATACTATGGAGCATTTGCCTGTCATTTCTGTCAATCCTGTAAACAATGGAAATTTGAGTAGTTGTGGAAATTACATGAAATCCCCTTGTTTTTATATATGATAGTGATCCTGTAACTTATTTGCAAATCAAATCCATTCTCAGTCATCTGCTTCATACCTGTTCTAATTGCCTATTCATGTGGATTAATATTCTTTACTTGATTCGTAGTCGTTAGGAGCACTGTAACATAACCTATAAAGTAAATGAGACATGAAGTTGGGCAATGTGACGGCCCAAGAGGTCTCTTGGTTTTCAGTAGTTTTTTCCGGAACAATGACTTAGTTGGTGATCAACAAGTATGTGAATCACCATTTACTAGTTGCTGACATAACTTTCTCAATAGGAACTTATAGTTAGCTCCTTAAAGAACTATATCAACACAGTGAAAGTCAAATTTTCTAACATTATATATTTGGATATTAGGTACATTCATACCCATGGATAGTAAATATCCTAACTTCCGTTTTACGTTATATTGTTGATACAATTTATGAATTGGTTGAACAGAAAGAAAACAACTATTAATAACCCCATTTTTTCTAATTGTTTTCTTTGAAAATATGAATATCTCTCAAAGATATTTACAGGTACTGTTTAGTAGATGCTATAGAACTTCTGTGGGTCTTGAACTAGTATCCAGTTGCTATTTCTCTTGAGGAATCAGTCTGAATAAAACATGGTATTCAGAAAACAACTGATTGAATTCAATGCTATTTAAGAATTCAAGTCCAAATATAAGAATAGAAAGATGATGATGGAAGAAAAATGTGATAAACGCCTGTATAAAAATTCACAATGAGAAAGAGTAGAGGTAGGATTAAAGTATATGCCCTAAGAATACATAAAGAAAAAAATTAAGGAATACTGACAGACAGACCAAAGTTAACACTATATTGCTAGATACAGATGCTAGATACAGTGCCCTACCCATCAATGTGAAAGAGAAACAACTTCTTATATGGAGGTGTTGTAAACAATGTATGGTAGACATCTCTGACAACACTGGGAATGAAACAGGGTCAGGCCATGACATGGAAGGGATAAGGAGACATTTTGGATTCTGCCTTGTGCATAGGTTCTTTAGTATAGAGAAGTAGCACACTGGCACATAGGGGCAGCATTAGGGAGGAAAAAAGAATCACAATGTGGCTTTTTTTTTCCTATTTCATAACTAAAAATCCTCGTAAAAATGTTAGAGTATAGGAGGCATGAAAAAGAGGCCATTTACCTGGAACTAATTCATACCATAGAACTATTCTGGAACCCAAATTCTCCACAGAGCAGTGAAGTTTGTCCCTAAACACAGGTGAAACCCAGAACCACAAGAACTCTGCCAACTGACAAAAGACACAAAACACATCAGTGAGCAAACATTACACACCGCAGCAGCACAGGGCCTACCTGGCAAGTGTGAGTTCCTCAGTGAGTGCCAGAATAAATAAATAAACAAATAAGTAAATATTAAAGGATAACAAAGAAGTATCAGAAAATATACTAGAAAAAGTGAAACATGTCAAAGACTATTTTAAAAAGTATGAAATTTTTGAGGAAAGAAATATACAGGTGAAGATTTGATAGCATGGTACTACTTTGAGCAGATTTCTTAGACTAATGATGAAAGCTACTTTTCTCACATCTAATAGCTTATATTCTAATTAACATAAGCTCTGTATAACTCAGTTTCTTTATCAATAATCAAGAAATAGTACTTTGCTGCCTTTCTAGGAGGAATTCATATGTGAATGTATATAAATCAGTCAGAATATGGCCTGATCAATAGCAAGTACTTCATAAATTAAATGAACAAAAGCATGAAATCAAAGGTATTTATCATTGACAAAGAGAATAGAAAGCAGAAGTTAAACTATGCTAAAATAAAGAACTGTTTGCTTTATATGTATATTGTAGAATAATTTACAAGGAGTCAAATAATAACAGGTTTTTAATTTGTTGGCATTACAGTGTTTCCTTTTTAAATCATTGACGAGAGGACTAAGAGCCTGCTTAAGCAGGTGCAGAGACAAGGGTTTGATCCCTGGCACCACATGCAGCCCTGGCCCCACCCCTGGGGCGCTGCGCTGGGCACTGAGTCTGGGTGTGGTCGTGCACGCCTGTAATCCAAGCAGTGGGGAGGCTGAAAACAGGAGGATCACAAGGAGTCTGACCTGCATAGTGACACCAGGTGCGAAATACATTTAAAAAATCACTAAGTCATATTAAGCAGAAGGTTTGTATCATGGTAAAAATGTGCCTGTACATTGGTATAGAAGAAGTGTTATAGATTTTATAGCAACACTGAAGTCTGTTTTTTATTTTAATTTATCTGATATTTAACCTGGCCTTCTCAGGATTCTGTGTGCTTATGTGTGTGTGATCATGAGAACCAGATGTCATATTTAAAATTGCAAATAAGCTGTTTAGGTTTATTCAATTAAAAATTAAAAATATATCAGCATTCTGAAGCTAAAAGCTAACACTGGTATTAACTATTAGCATGACAAATTACACTGTACACCAAGGCTTAACATGTGTTACTGACTAGGTTAGAGTCTCATTAAAAACTTTGCCTTTGTAGAAAATAAACAATCTGGAAGTATGTAATTTAGAGGCAAGCTGTACATACACAGGGAAGACGTATAAAGGAAGTTGGACAACTGAAATTTTGCAAAAATAAAAACAGGCAGAGAACCAGGTCAGCAGCAGGCTTACTGCAGGAGTGAGGAGACCATACTTCTCTAGCCTTGATGTGCAGAGCATTTTGAACTCTAAAAGGCCAGAGCTGCCCACAAAAACATCTGCTCTTTGTTGATCCATCTGTGTCTGTCAACACAGAGCCATCCAAACTCTCAAAGTGATTTAGCTTAGAAATTTCTATGCCAATTATTAAAAAAAAAATGAGAAACAAGAGTAATGATTTATGGAAGCAGTGCATTATTACTACAGGTCACAAACCATCAATCTGTATTCTTGCCGTTGTTGTGATTTATCATTAAGAAAATTTAGGATCATGCCGATTCCCTTATTTCCATATGTCTATATTAACTTTAAAATTAATTATTTAATAATTAAAAGCATGATGCTTTAATTCAATTTTACCGACTTCAGAGCACTTTAGTTATAAAAAATAGTGTATTTAATTTTCCAGATTATAAATCATCCAAATAAGACCTCAATTTATGAACAATAGCATTGCAAACTTTCATAGCTTTACTATGCAAGACTTACTCTATTAGGCTTTGAACCAATGTGACATACAATTATCTGTCCTGGAAAGGAACTCTTTTCTAACTCAGAAGCTTACTATGGTTTGCAAGTCAAACTAAAATATATTTAAATATAATTCACATTTACTTTTCCATATCTGAAATATTCTAAGTTATCACTGACAGAGTGACTTTATATAGAATTACATCTGCAGACAGAGACTGCATAGAGGGCTGCATCCCCGACACTGGCTCTATTGAGTGCCATATCGAGTTCTACTCTTTTGATTGTTCTTATGTATTTGGTACAAGGTCTTACAACACAGCTTGGACTCATAATGATCCTCCTGTTTTCAGCCTCCCCAGCACTGAGATTACAGGTATGTACTATTTTGCTGGCCCATGAGTTCTATTCTGAGATAAAAATTTTATTGAATGAAAGATGGTGGTCAATTGAACCATCACTGCTACACTATGCACAGCAGTGCTAATTTCTGTAATAGGGTGGTGGGTCATAGCAGGGCAATTCCATGCTTCAAACTAAGAACAGCTAGGTATGTCATAAAAATTATATTTAAATATGCATTTTATTTGCAGAGCAAGAAGGAATAACGTTTCAAAAGCTGTAGGACACTCCAGAAAGAATTTGCTCAAACCTTTCTCTTTTAAATTGATTTATCACTTAGAAATACCAGCTGAGATTTAGGACTGGCACAGAGGAAACCCAGTAGAGGAAACAGGCACAGCAAAAAGCATTCTTAGTATTACCTGAAACTGACATTAAATTGATTAAACTTTAAGGATACTGTGGTGGTCTCACTACAAGATAATTGCTATATTTCAATGCTACCTCAGAAAGAGAATCAGATAGCTGGTCTGGATCTTCTGGAATGTCTGTTGTAAATTCTGAGACTTTTACTTAGAAGCCACCTGTCATGAGTCCTATATAGATTTCAAGAGCATTGCAGATTCAAAGGTGGGCTTTAGGAAGGTGACCTGACCATGGGTGTTTGGTGTTCATCAGTGTGTTAAATGTGACAATGGGACACGAGGATTGATAAGAGAATGAGGATCCCCAGGACGTAGCCCTGGCCAGGTCCCTTTCCCTGTGTCCTTCTATATGGCTGCTTTCTGCCTGCCTTGCCAGGTCCTCTGTCTTCTCTGTCAGGCACCTCTGCCAAGCAGTTGTCAGGTGGCACCAGCCAACTATGAACTGAAATCCCTAAAAATTGTAAACCAAAATGGAGCTTCCCTCCTTAGAGCTATGGATGAAGGGTATTGAGTTTCACTGGCAAGAAATTAAATACGACGTATCTTTCTTTTTCCATGAGGTCATATAATTCTGCCTAGTATCTGTGGAATACTATGCTGCCTAAATGTGTAATAAAAACTAAAACAGAAGTGTGCAGAAACATTTTTGTCCGATTATTTCTTCTGTGTCTTTTTTCTGAAGAATATTCTCTGATCAGTGTGAATGATAGCAAGGCCGTGACACTTTTTCCTTCCATATTCTGGAACTTTGAACCATTGTTGTGATCCTCCTACTTTTCTTTCTAGTCTCTTTCTGTCCTCTCACCATGCAGGCAACCTACTTCCAGTACCTCTATTTTAAGCACTGGAGATCAAAAATAGGTGATTGCACATGCTAATCAAACGCTATGCCACTGAGCTGCACTCAAGCCCCTTACACATGATTTCATATCTGTAAGTTTCCTTAGTTCCACCCATTTCTCTTGCCTCATGAAGTGATGGGCAGTTTTATGATTCCCTGCGCATCGGGAATAGTTCTGTGTCTGTCTTCAGTGGGAAACAGTTGAACAACTGCTCGAACCATGTGTCAGGCTATTTCAACTGTAAACAAGATTTTTCTGCGCCATCATTTGGTCACTGCAGATCCCTTCCACCATGTGTTCTGTGTCTGTGCTGAAAGAAGGGCATTGGAATGAAGCTGATGGATGGTGTGAGGGTCTGCTACTACCTGCACCGGCTCACCTGCGTACACTCCGGTCCTTTCATCTCTAAATTTCACATGTGTCACCTTTAAAGTACAAGAGACTGTGCTAGGAAGGACTGGTGGTTGGGTGAGCTTGACACAAACCAGCTCACACTGCACAGTACTGGCTACAAGGTCACTTGAGGCCACATGATGAGAAATTATGTCTTAATCAAGAGGAAGTTGTGATGCCAGAAGGTGGTTTTAAAGCTGTGAAAAATCACTGCTGCTGATGCTTGGTTTTTCTGTAGATATCTAGATATCTACATTTCAGTTATTCCTTAGATATTTTTCATATATTTTAATTACATTTCATGAAGTTTATATTTCTGGTGCCATAGAATCTGTCATTTTATGTTCTAAGTCAAAGGCGTACTCTATTGGGTGATTGCGATGTAGAGTATTTTCCTATACCAGGCCCCACACAATTGATATGGGCAATTGTAAACTTAGGCAAGTACAAGAAACATCATAATGGTCCTAGTACACAGTGTGCTGTCTTCACACTCAGAAAGGTACACTAGCACTGTATTTTCTCCTCATGCAGCGAATAGCTCCATGAAATTGTTAGTTTGTCCAGGCATGACCCATAATGGAGGAGGTGCTAAATATTTCATAGAAATAACAGATTCCTGATTCATTTTATGGTTTGTATCCTACATTCTAGAGTATATGCACCTGGAAAATATATCAAAAAATTTTATATAGCCTCATCCTCTGGTGCAAATACTATGGTATCTTCAATATACTGCATCAAGTTGATTCTCTTTTCACTATGCAGTTGGACCAGAACTATTCAGATTGTTTTTAATGACAAAACAAGAAAGATACAAAAATCCTATAAATATATATTTCGATCATTATATGTAAATTTGTACTGGTTCTGAATCTCTGTCCTGATAATGAGGGAAAATTTCTTCATTTAACAAATGAATAGTCTATTCAATGTTTGAAGCTCTACTGATGTGTTCTGATTAAACTATCTATCATGGTGGCTATTGTTTGGGTCGTTTTCAATTGAGTTTTGGGTTTTTTTGGAACTTATTTTCCTTTACCAGAATTTTTGGAAATTCAACACATGGAATTTGTGAATAAAATGCCACATCATAGTGACTATTACCATGTAAACTTCAGATATAAAAAATTAGTCAACATGTTCAGGTATAATATAGTCTTTTATTTTGACCAGTGAAGGTAGAAGGAGTCTTTCATTTGATAATTTAAAATATTACCACTATGATCCTGAAGGTCAGGGACCCAAGGTGAGATTTTTGCCAATTTCTGAGTATATTTGTTCTAATTTTACTTTGGGGGAATGCTTGTGGGTTAGATCCATAGAAGCAGTGCAAACAATATGAACAAGATCCTGGCCAGAATGTTTTTGTTTTTTTTTAATCAATCACTCGATCCCAAATCTGTTCTGAAGCAGTAACCATAATAATGACTGGAGTTGGGTGGCTTATGACAATTTGGGTGTTATATTTAATAACCATCTTCTTTCCTCATACTGTGATTAGGGATCGCATTATCATTTAGATGATGTAATATTGCAACTTCTTTCTCTTAGAGAAGTGGTCTTTTATGTTTCAGATTTTAAAAGGGGTTCAAAACCTGGACCAAGGATCAAAACTTAAAAATAGGAGCACTAAGCTCAGTCTACTATGTTGAATCCTTGATGTGCTGTCATTATACTAATTGAATGATAATGTACTCATAGTTTCAACATATTTACCTATAGGAAGATTGATTCTAATGAACATCTCCGGATCTATATTGAATAACACCTTGTGTAAGCTTCATCAGCTGTTATTCTTTTGCCATGGAATGCCATAATTGTACTTATATTTATTCACAGAGTCATCTGCCATCAGCTATCTTTTGTAATTTCGAAGTCCTAGTACAGCTATTGCCATGTGAGTCAAGCTTTGTGATTATATTCTATAGTCCTGATCTGTGGGCATGAGGCACCTGTGAAATCTCTAGTAATGATTGTGTCCTCTCATTTGTGCATATCTAATGGCCTTCATTGTGTACCCTAATAGTGCCATAGAGAGAAAAAGTCTCATCATTCTCTACCCTTTCATAAAGTATGTACATTCCAGTATGAACATTCTTCATGTTTTTAGTTTCTCCCTTTAGCAATGATCTTAATAATCCTTTTTCCCGTACTGTAGCTATCTTTACTTCATGTACCTAGGAATTATTTGTTAAGGAGTCTTTATCATTTTCAAAAGTCTTTGTTGTGATGCTAAATACTTGATCTCTATGAATTGCTACTAAATCAAAATGTCTTATTTCTCTTTTGTCTTCAACTTGTCCTTCAGCTGTTGGCCTAGTAATTAAAACTCTCATACACTGTTGTAGCTCCTACTGAAAATGCTGAGTAAGTTGAAATTCCTTTGGGGCATAGTCTCTCCCCTTCCTTAGAAAATCTGTGATGTCTGCCTCAATTATATTGTGATTAATCCTAATTTTTGGTCCAATGTCTATGAGAAGAGGAAGATATCTTAGTACGTTTTTCTATTACTGAGCCAAAATATCCAACACCCAAAATTAACTAAGGAAAGGTTCATTTAGCTCACAGTTTGTGGAGGTTTCAGTCCAGAATAAGCTGGCTCCAAAGCATAGTAGCTTGATACAGGGGCAAAATGTCAAGGCAGCAGGAGACAGCAAAAGCAACAAGAGTAAAAAAGGAGGAAAGCTAGCCTCTTTTCTTCCTTTATAGTGTAAACTGGCTACCCCACTTAGCCAAGGGGCTTCCATCACTTGCAGAATCTCAGTACCCCCTTTTTACACAAGTTCAGATTAAATGAAAACTAATGGCCCTGGGGCCCTGCTGAGTCACTTAGTTTACCTTCTGATCTTTTCAGGTTGACACAATGAACATCATTCTTTTCACCCCAGGATCTAGAAACTGCTGAGTTACTTCAATGAGCTTATGAGTTCTCAAACTGAAAAGATGCATGTCAGCTGTCATAGTGAAAACCTCTGTCTTGGAGTAAGAAAGCCTCAGTAGTTGTTTCAAGCAAGTACAGTGAATAGCACTTAATGAAGTGTTAAGAAGCTTATGTATGTTTAGCACATTCAAAAGAATCATAGGATTCAAGATTTACAAGGCCTTAGAGTATGCTACCTTTATCCCAGCATCTTCACTATTTACTTTCCTAAAAGATCATAAAGTCAGCAAAGTTGACATTTTGTTGGCTGAAAATTTAAGCTTTTGTGGCCATAATTTTGCTTATTAAATTGCTGGATTAAGAAAGACCTAATTGGATTAGTATCTATAGGTTGTTCCTAAGATCATGGTCATGAAGATCGGAAAACTCAAGGAAAGACCCCATCTTAATTGTGATCTGCATCCCATATGCTCGAAGACCAGATTAAATAAAAGTGGAAGAAGTCTGCCTACCGTTAAGAACCTCCCTTCTTCTTGGATGTGGGGTTCTTTTCCTGTCTCCCTTGGCTATAGACACGGAACTTCAGATTTTCCAGCTTCCTTTTCATTGCAGATTCATAGGAGTGGGGCACAGGGGCATTCCAGGCTTCTAGTCTCAGACTTTGCAGCATCCTAGGCCCTTTTAGGTCTATAACGTACAGCTTCCTGGACTGAGAAACTTCTGGGTGCTCTGCTTCTCCAGCTCACAGATGATAATTCCCTATTATTCTGTCTCTTATCACTTATACCTATGTAATAAATCCATTTGTACAAAGATAGATGTATGATATAGTAATTTATGCTAATATTCATATTCTATTACTGTTTCTCTAGATAATCCTAAGCAATGCAAAATCTTAGGACTCTATATATTTAAAGACTATGAACAAACAAGAACTTCAAATTTCAAATTTATCAGCTGCACTAGATGACATACTATTTGAAAACTACTAAGACTCATTACTTTTTAATGTAGCTTTCAATTTTCTATTAATCAGTTTAATCTGTTCACTATCATCATGTTTCAGAGCAAACGCAACAATATCCAAAAAATTGCATTGTTCTCAGGGTTCCTGTTTCTCCTGCAATCACACTTGATAATTCATTTTATTAGTTTAATATTCAAATTCACCAACAATCAAAGAGTCAGTTGCTAATTTGTGACAAGAAAAATACATGTTACACCATTAAAAACTTCCAATGCTATCATTACACACTGAATATCAAACAATACAGATCTAATAACCTATCCTTTTACTGTCTTTTAGAAAAAAAAAAAAACACTACTATAAAGAAATCAACTAATGACAAATGCTTTGGGGAAGAAAAAGGAGCCCTTTTGTACCTTTGATGGGACTCTAGACTGGTTCAACTTTGTGGAAATCATTGCGGAGAATGTACAAAAAACTAAGACTGGATGTCTCATTAAAGCTAACTATTCCTTTCCTGGATATTTTTCCAGAAAAAGTGAAAACCTCCTACCACAGCAATATATGTGCACCCATGTTGATAGCAGTGCAATTTGCCAGAGCTAAATCTTGGAAACAACTCAAATGCCCATCAATGGAGGAATGGATTAAAAAGATGTACTATTTTTATACAATGGAGTATTATTCATCAATAAAGATAAACTCATCCTTCTTTATCTGATCTTTAGGTCTCCTTTCCTTTTACCACAGGTCACAAATTTCCATACGTGAACCATATAGGTTCTAAGACAAAGCCTACTACACAGGAGATTTAAACTGCATCCTTGGCATAAAGACCTGTAGGTATAGTTGAAATGAATCAGGGTTAGAAGTATAGAATTTGAACTGAAATGTAAGACAGACTAATTCATCAGGAAGACCAGCATTTGAGAGTTCTTGTTGACTGAGAATTCCCATATCAAGTATCTTTTAAGTCTGTTCCATTTATTTCTATGCAGAATATGTAAATAATTCCTAAAATCAATAGCTAGAATTTAAATATAAATCAAACCTAATAAAATCAAGCAAGTACAGGCATTATACAATTGAAGATGGATAGATAATGTTCTAATATGACTATAAGACAATGAATACTATAAGTCATTTAAAAATCCAAATTAATATTCACAATGAGTTAAGTAAATGCTAAAATTATCAAAATGAAAAATTTCAGAACTACTGTTAAGAATATTGAGAAAATGCAGCAATAAAAGTGATTTTGGGATGTGCAAAATGGAATAGTAAGTATTAAAAACAATCTGATTGATCTTTAACAATAATTAGAAGTCTATTCTATTACCCTTCAATTTTGCTTGGAAAAGTAATATCTCCACAAAGACGTGATGAATAATTCATTTTGGATTTATTCTTAACATCTAGAAACAGGTGAATCAAACAGTAAGCAAAAGCAGGTATGTGAATAAGTAAATAATTACCATGTATTCATATATTGATTCCTACTCAAAAATAAAAGGGAATAGATCACCATGTAGGTAAAAACATAAAATGCAACAACATTTTGCTCACTGAAGGAAACCATCAGTAGAATATTATGAATTGCAATATTTCATCTACATGAAATTGGAGAATATTCAAAATTAATCTGGTTAACACCAAAACAGAGTCTGCCTGAGGTTTTAGTAGCACTCTCACCATAGGAGTAGAAAGTGACCAGAAGGAACATAGGGATTTCTTATGCTTTGCCCATGAAAAAGTTATGCTACTTATTAACTAAATGTCATATTATTTAATGCTTTCAAAGTCATAATATTTACATAAGCATACATGTTTATTTTGTAACTAAGTCCTGTATATCTTACTGGATGGAAATTTGCAAGTATCATTTGTCACTGCGTCACTTCAAAGGAAAAGGCTCTATGCAAAAACAAACAGTGGTCCTCTGTTGTTACAGAGTGGAGTTCACAGAGAGAAGGATGTGCATCACAAGTAATGCTAGCTCCTGTAAGTAGCATGCCACTGGTGGGGTAAAATTTGTTTCCCACTCATCTAACATACGAATAAAGCCAAATGTTTTTCCAAGAAGCCTTATTCCCAAGTTTATTTTAGATATCGTGGTTCCTTCCACCTAGTGAGTTTTGTACTTCAGAATCTTTTAGCTACATTGGATAATGGAGCAGACGATTGGAGTATCGACACAGATGTGGATATTCAGGTACTCATGCAGATGTTTCAACATGATTTTGGTGTGTAACCTTTATGCATGTATAGAAAAGCAAAAATAGGGATGATAGTGACTACTTGCTATCCACCAAGACATGTCACTGTTATTGTATAATATGTACAATATAGACTATTAAAGCATATAGGTAGCCTTCCATACACTGAAATCTTGTCTGCTGATGTATAATTAGCAGCAAATATTTTGCTAGTGTATGCAAAATAGACATGAATAATTATTAAAATAATTGTTTTTAGGAATAATTACAACAGCAAGGGAATTTACATGAATTTAGAACAGATGAAATTGTTCAATGTATCTTTAAAATGATAATGTTCCCATTCTTTTAGAATATGCAAGTGGCAAGAGATACATTCTAATACATAACCAGGAGGACTCTGCTCTTTTGCTGCTGATCTTAGATAAGCATGCGTTTCACACCTTGGACCCTCTTACATTGCTGTTTTGTGATAACATCTTTGTAAGAGAGTAAAACTGCTTAGAAAGTCTTCCCTCAAGGAGAAACTGCAGCAGAACTGGCAATTGGCAGAAGTTGTTGACTTCAGCCCTTTATAGCTCAGCATATTAATATGGCATTACCTTTTCATAGCTATGGTTAGACTTTTCTACTGGATGGTTAAGACCAAGTTAAAGTAAGACCTATATAACTAAAAATGTAACTTTTGTATCTCACAAGGTCAGTCAAATCCCCTCAGGTTTTACTCTGAAACCAGGAACAGCACCTTGTAGATCTTTTGTCAGTGAAAGCCATGTGGATGAATCATGGTCATTGCCTGATCAATTTGCTCTCTGTGAAAGCCTGAGAGAATGTATTTTCTCTAGGTGACTGTCCTTAGGCATATACTATATATGCTATATACCATACACTATACACTATGTATACACCCTATATATCATTGATCACTATCCACTGTGGCCTCATGAATACACAAGAGAGTTAGGATATATATACAGCTACTTTCTCTTAGTTCATTGAGATTAAAAGATTGTATTAATATTATTTAGACAAAATATCATGTCTGTATCTTGTCCTCTGAATAACTGCTATGAAGACAACAATATGCAATATGTTAACTATTGCAACTGTCCTACTAACTGGTTTCTAAAAGGTTTCATATCCTTTTTCTCATTAAAATGAATACAGAAAAGAAGAAGCTGCAAAAGATTTTAAAGGGAAAAAGAGAAAGTATTTCATTCCTTCAGTATATAACACAGGGGTAGTGTTAAATTCAGGTCAAATGCCTAAGTATCTTTTCAAGTTAAAATGGAAACCTCATAGAATCATACCAAATACTAGATATCAAAATAATCCTTCAAATTTTTCTTCCTGTCTTTTATCCTGCTGTACATATATCAAACATATACCTCAAAGCTTCGCTCAACAAGTACAAGTCAGGCTGGCAAACAGACTCTAACAAGCTAATCCCCAATGTTAATTTAGGCTCCATCAGAGACATTCATTATTCTAATGAGAATCTTGTCGTAATATGACATTGGAAAAGAACAAAATACGTAGAGGGAGATATGCAATGTAATACTAGACTGAATACAAATAGAAAACATTTCTGTGAGCATATCTTGTTAGGGTTTTTACAAGTTAGAAAATGGAAAGTCCTTTCAATGTTCTCTTTGCAACATACATAGGTATGTGTCTTTAGTTACTACTCTCTCGTTGCAGGAACAAATGCCCGACACTCAAAATGAGGGAAGGAAAGGTTTATTTAGCTCACAGTCACTGGAGGTTTCAGTCCATATTCAGCTGGCTCCAAGGCAGAGTTGCACATGGGAGAGGGCAGACTTTCATGGTGGCTGTTAAGAGTAAGAGAGCAAGAAGAAGAGGTAGCAGCAGCTCAAGCAGCTAAATTCTCTTCCTTGCTTACATTGAAATGCAAATCACCCACCCCAGGAGAGGTGCAGCACCCATTCCCACAATAATCAATTACAAATTGCAGAAGTCGCCCCATGACTACCTGATAGGAGGACACCTATACACAAACCATAGCAGTATGTATACATGCTGATTCATTATGAAGTATGTTGCAAACAATTTGGATTATTGCTAAGATATCAAGCACCATAATAAGTTAATATTGTTAAAAATTTTTATTTTCAAGTTGACTAAATTTGGAAGTCCTTCTCTATTGAGCTCCCAAGCACAGGAAAAACAAGTTTGCACTATCATGCCTGCTGTTGGCTCAACATTATGGTTTTTGCACTTGTTCTTCTAAGGTCTTAAATTTGAAAAGCTTAACTTCACAAAAGTTGAAGAATTGGAAACAAAGTTTTGTAATAACTATCTATATATTTTAATAATTGCTACAAGAATGCACTCACCACTAAATTTTCACTTACATTATTATGTTATTTAATCAATTCTCACCTTACATTGTTACAAGCCTTATTCTCTCTTTTACAGTGTTGCTCTGCATTCACATGCTAACATAGAAAACTAAATTTGCTTCTCCCAAAATTTCATTAATGTTATTAAAAATTTAACTGTAACATTGTTTGAAATCTCCCATTATGACTGGCCCAATAATTTGCTAATATGAACATAAATGGCTCTTATTTCATATAGGCATATGTTTAACACAGAATAACATAATATTATATCTTCTTACTAATTATTTCAGATTTTCTCTGTACAGCATTTAAGTATTTTAAAATAGGACTGTCATATTAGTGATGTGAATTTTTCTCGATTGTAATAAATACTAATCATTACATTCAACGTTTTCTTTGTTCAATTGTATAGTATGAAATCCATTTATAATTTGGATTTAAATTTCATTTTTCTTTAGAGAAACTTTAAAAATAAAACATGATTTTCTCTGACTGTTGCTTCACTTGTACTATTGGAAAACATAACTTTAAGTGAAAACAATGACTAATTTTATAAAGCAGCCTAAATAAACTTGGTTTGTAGGTTTCAGTTTATAGAGGAAACCAGAAGTCAAAAATCACAAAATGAATTTCTGAACAGAACCCCAAAGCTCCAATAATATATAAACATAAAAGGCCTTCAGTGCACCTTCAAAAAAATAAGAAAACAGTAAATCTAAAATTGCGATTTAGGCTAAAAGTTTTCCCTTGGGGCAAAGCAGGACTATCAAAGCACAGGAAAAAAAAAAAAAAAAAAAAAAAAAAACTATTCCTTCAAGATTCAAAAATAGTCAATAAACCTAGAAATTACTCTTATCAAACCTGGCAAGCACAATCTGAGGTATTAAACTTAATTTGTTTATGTGTGCATGTGTGTGTGTGTGTGTGTGTGTGTGTGTGTGTACACTTAGGTAACAACAATAGAAAAAATGCTTGTAGAGTAAATAATGGAGTACCTTAAAAAATGTAGTTCCTAAAGTTATATAATCAATTACATTTCTACAAAATAACTGAGACATCTATATAGCAGAAATAGAACATAATTAACATAATGATTACCTTGAAGCAGATAAAGAGTATTATAAACAAAAACTTTGGATTATAAAAAAGAACAGAAGATTTAAGTAATCACTATTATAAAGATGGTTGGCATCTGGGAAAATACAATAGGACAACAAGGTAAAAAGTTTTTTAATAGAAAGACCAAAGTACAGAAAAAAAAAAAAAAATCATTATCCTAGCACTTGGGGTGAAAACAGCATTGGAAGAGAAAGCAGGCTTTATTTTTACTAGTCATCTTCCTGGTACTTAGAAAACTACAGAATATTCACAAATTAAAAGCGATTTAATTTGATTTATGGTTTCAGCAGGTACAGTCCATCGATAGCTGGTTGCAAAACAGGAGACAGGCACAGAGGGAGACAAAGGAAGGTTCCTCAACCCACAGCAGCCAGAAAGCAGAAAGAAAAAGGCTGAGCTAGAGAATTCCCCTCTCAAGGCACAGCTCCCAGAAACTAGCTCAAGGTATTATAGCAGAAAATGAAAGTTCAAGGTAGGGCCAGCCAAATAGCTCACCGGATTCAAGTGCCTGAAAGAAGGCACAGGGACAAGGGGTTGGTTCCCCAGGCCTCCTGTGCCCACATACTGAGATGGTAACTGAGATTGGCCACGGTGGCCAGCCCTTGGGAGGATGTTAACAGGTGGGTCACTATGAGTACAATCTAGTCATGAGACCTTGAACATCCTGTAGACCGTTTCCTGAAAATAATACATACATACATACATACATACATACATACATGTTGTACAGAACATCAGGTTGTTTTCTCATATTTGATTATGGGGCTACAGAGGAAAGGGGTTAAAGATGTATAGTGTGCCTAAGGAAAGTCATCTAGAGAGAAAACATTCTCTCAGGCTTCTACAGAGAGCAAACTGGTCAAGCAATGGCCATGACTCATTGAGATGGGTGACACTGACAATAGTTCTACAAAGCACTGTACATGGCTTTAGTGTAAATCCTGAGGGGATTTGACTGACCTTCAGAGATACAAAAGTTACATGTTTTGTTATACAGGTCTTGCTTTAACTTGCTCTTAGCTAGAGAACACAAATGTTTAACCAGAAGATATAAAATATAAAGCTAGATCACTATGCTGAGCTGTAAAAGGCTTAAATCTATAGCTTCCAACATTACCAGTTTTACCAATAACCCACCGCAATTATGGAACATTGGATAATGTATACAGCTACTTTATCTTAGGTCAATGAGAAGAAATTTTGTACACATAATGATTATAAAATTATTGTGTCTACACCCTGTGCTCTTTATAATTAGTAAGAGGACAACAATATGCATTGTATCAGATATAGGAAATGTCCTACTAAAATGTTTTGAAAATGTCACATTGTTATTTCTTCCTAAAAGTAACAAAAAAGAAAAATAAATAAATAAAAGTTAAAGGTGATTTAAAACATTTCTCCTTCAAGAGGAAAATCTTCCTCAACTGTGTAATATCTTCCAGTGTATAACAACAAGGCAATGTTCCAGAGAAAACTGCTTAGAACTGTCACATTTGGCAAAGACAGAGTAGAGTCAATAGGCTGAAGTGTGCATAAAGAATGACCAGGGAGGCAAGCCAAGCCTGAGCTCATCCATGAAGCCAATATGTACTATGAACTCTATAGCTTTTCCAATGCATGTGTTTTGCTGAAAAAAATCAGAACTATCTTACAAAGCTGTAGGAACTGTAGGATGGCATAACTATTTTGTTCTATTAATTATCCTTAAATATTAAAGCAACAGAAAATTATTAACAGATTGTAACTATGATATACCACTTTAATAACACTTTTGCAATATACTATGTATCTAAATTATAATATCATATACTTTGAGCTTATAGAAATGAAATAAGTTAAAGGAAGTTGAGAGGTAAATTGTGAAGAAAATTTAAAGTACAAGAAAATTACTAAATTCATTTTTTAGAGCTAACACTAGAAATGTGATATCAAAAAATTGAACATAAGCTAAAATGAAAATTATAAACAATTTAGTGACTATGAATCATACTGCAATTTGTTAAAGTTAAAAATATCAAAGACAAAGTAAAATGGATCTATTAATGACACAATTGATTATTGAAGAAAATTTTTAGTTATATTTCAAAATAGAATAAATCAAGTAATAATTAATGCATAGGAAAATATTCTGTGAAGTGAAAATGTAAACCAACCTGAATAAATGTATAAACATGAGCAATCATAGCCCAACAAAGAAAATATGAAAAATAGACTATTTTTACACTGTAAAATTAGAAAGCATAGCAAAAAATACGGTTGTATAAAAGGGCTGGGTTGATAGCTTAGTAGAATAAAAGCCTGCCTGGCAAGCTCAGGGTCCTGAGTTCAATCCTTGGTACCAAAAATAAAAACATATTATATATATAATGTAAATGTGCTTTTTAAACTGAACTATTAGAGGGTAAAGACTGGTATTCTTCCCAGTGAAAGAGAGGCTATTTTTAAGTACATGGACAGTATTATAAAGTAAAATGATACATGTTACTAGAATTTAAATATTGGCATAATCATTACCTTCATTTTAAGAAAATTTAAAAAATAAAAATAAATTCTATTACTTTAAAAAATCAAGTACAAATTTTTTACCTATTTTCAGTATTAGACTTTAAACTTTAAAAATTATATCATCACAGATCCACCATTCTGAGTGGCCCAGCCAGACATAAGAGCCATGGAGCAATCAGGTAAAGACACCCTCAGCCAGCATCCAGCCCCTGAACTCCAGCATCAACTCAATCTGCCATCCCAACCAGACCACACAACAGCCAGGAGCTAACTGCATAACTTCACCTAGGTGCAGAGATCACTGCTATAAAAATGATAAAGACAAGGAGGAAAGTCCAATCTCAGGTCCCAAGTACACCCAAAACAAATACGGAAGACAATAACATGGAACAAAACGGGAATCAAGCAGATGAAATCTCTGAATCGGTAGCATCCAAGGTAGACAGACAAGTGCAGAAACATATAGAGGAACTCAGATCAGAGGTAACATCTGAAGTAAAACAGTAATGCATGAATTAATAGACTCTGAAGTAGAAAAACAACTGCAGAAACGTATAGAGGAAACCAGAGCAGACATAACCTCTCAAGTTAAAAAAGACATCACTAAATTAATAGCATCTAAAGTGGGGGAACAGCTACAGAAAGGTAGAGAAAATAATAGAACAAATATAATCTCTAAATTAGAGAGACAAAGGATAACTATAATGAGAAACTTCAATACTACTAAAGAAGACATTGATAAAAAAAATTGGAGAATAGAAAAATGATGGATTCCTTGATTGGGTACTATAGCAAAGAAATAGAACACATGAAACAGTTTGAACGAGATATACAAGAAAATAAAATCTCAATCACAAGCTGGGAAAACGTATGAATGAAAGTAAAGATAGAGTCTCACATCTTGAAGATACCATTGCAGCTAATGAAAAGATAAAAAAGGGCCTCTTAAAAACAGCTAGCGGGGGGCTGGGGAGATAGCTCCGAGGCACAAGTGCCTGCTGGGCAAGTGCAAGGTCGTGAGTTCGAACCCCGGTCCCCCCCCCAAAAAAAAAAAAAAAAACAGCTAGCGTGCAGGAAAAAAAATAATTCAACATCTGCAAGATGATGCAAAAATGAACAATAGGAGATTAATAGGAATCAACAAGAAAGAATAAGTCAACACAAATGGTATAAGAAGAATATGGGCAGAAGCAATAGCAGAAAATGTACCAAATATGAGAAAACAATGAGACATTCAGGGAACTGAAGCATACAGAACCCCAAATAACATCAACCCAACAAAAAACACACCCAGACATGTAACAGTCAAGATTCCAGAAACCCACCAGAAGAATAATGTACTAAAAGCTGCTAGAAAAAAGAAACAGATCACATTTAAGGGACAAGCCATCGGAATAATGGCAGATTTCTCTTCACAACACATAAAGTCAAGAAGAGCGTGGTGCAGAGTAGTTCATGTCCTCCATGAAAACAAATTACACCCAAGACTGCTACACCTGGCAAAACTCTCTTTCTAGTATGAGGGAGAAGTGAAATACTTCCATGACAAGAACAACTAAAGAATTGCATGATGTCAAAGCCAATCATACAAAGTATACTAACAAATATTTTAGAGAGGGCCCAAAACAACTAAACTGAAGAAATGAGGACAGCAAGATCCCATCAAATAGGCTACTCAATTAAACACAGGAGAAAAAGAGGAAAACAGTAGCAAGTAAAAGACATGTCAATCATAAGTCAATACATTTCAATTATAACCATTAATGTAAAATGACTGAATTCTCCAATTAAAAGAAATAGACCAGCGATAAGGAAGCAAAATTTGTCAATATGCTGCATACAAGAAACACACTTAACTCATAAAGAAACACATAGTGAAAGGATGGAAAATAATACTACATGCTCCAGCACCTCAAAAAAACAAAAAAAATCAGGGGTAGCAATCCTTTTTTCAGACAGTCTAAACTTAAAACCAAGATTAATGAAATGAAATAAAGAAGGCCACTACATACTGGTCAGGGGAAAAGTTGAAGACAGAGAGATAATACTCATAAATATATATGTACGGGGCCCGGCGGGATGGCTCAGTGGTCTGAAGCGCCTGCTTGGGGAAGCTTGGGCAGCTTCAGGGACCGCGGTTCGATCCCCGGCACCACATGCTGTGCCAGCCCTGCCCCTGGGGTGGGCTGAGCCGGCCACAAAAATGAGTGAAGAAGCAAACAAAGGTTCTGAAACAATAAATAAATAAATAAAATTAAAAAAAAATATATATATATGTACCCAACAATGAAGCACCAAGCTATATAAGGCAAACCTTAATGGACATGAAAAAGATCATATGCAATGCGACAATCTTAAGAGACCTTAACACCCCCTTATCCAAAACAGATAGGCCAGTCAGACAAAAAATTAGCAAAGAAGTAGCAGAACTGAACCAGAACTTGGAATAATTGTAATTAGTGTACATACACAGAGTGTTCTACCCAACCACTTCTGAATATGCATTTGCTTCAGCTGCTCATGGGACATTTTCTAAAATGAACCACATTTTAGTATGTAGGTCATGCTTAAGTATATGCAAGCAAACAGAAATTATCCCATTCATATTATCTGACCACAGTGCAATCAAGGAAGACAGTGATAGTAAGCTCAAGCACCCATGTTTTAGACTAAGAGTATCACTAAACTTTTCTTCTGGAAGGCTAAGAATATGAGTTTACAGACCAGAAATTAGAGAAATAAGAAAAGGGCTATAAGGATAGCCAATATTTTGGCCCTAGTCCTTCAAGATCAGTGAAGACTCAGGACAGAACAGAACCTGTGTTGTAATAGTCTGTAATTCAGTGGCTTCCCAAATCTTCTGTTCAAGGCAATTAAGGGACCCCAGAGGCAAGGGATTGAAGATAAATAGTGTGCCTAAGGAGAGTCACTTGGAGAGAAAACGTTCTTTCAGGGTTTCATAGAAAGCGAACTGTCATGCAATGGCCATGACTCATCCAGACTGCTGACACTGACAACGAATCTAAAAATCACTGTACATGGTTTCAAAGTAAATCCTGAGGGGATATGACTGACTTTGAGAGGTACAAAAAATACATATTTTGTTATACAGTTCTTGCTTTAACTTGCCCTTGACCACCCAGCAGAAAAGCTTAAACATGACGCACAAAACTTATGGGTAGTTTAGTATGCTGAACTTAAAAGGCTCAAATTAACAGCTTCCAACATTGCCTGTTTTGCCAGTAGCACATTGCATTATGGGACATTTGAATATATGTACAACTACCTTCTCTCAGATCAAAGGGAAGAAATCTATTGTACCAATAACCATTAAAAAATTTATTATGTCTCTACCCTGTGCCCTGTATAACTATAACAAGGACAACAATATGCATTGTATCAACTATTGTGAATGTTCTACTAACACATTTTGAAACTGTCACATTATAATTACGTATTAAAAGTTATAAAAAGTTATATCATCGCAAAAGTAATAGTTGTAAAGTGAACTGTTCAAATGATACATTTGTTGGGAAGATAAGACATTGTTACTCCAACTTAGTGATTAACATAATAGTTCCTCATTTCACAAACTTACTTTGTTCTGTGGTTCTAGTCACTAACCAAATTGGTTGCTAACTGAATCAAATTTCTCCCAAATGATCAACGTACATAAATTTTATCTATTCTTAACTATACGTATTTTAACTACTAAATTGTTTAAGTACAGTACAGTTGAAGAGAGTAAACACTAGCTATGTTTGAAGAGACTTCTGGTATGTTGGACCAAAAGATGGATGAGGAGGATACTACCGACCTGAGGGAGCAATTCCTCTCCATAAGGACTGTAGGGAGATCTTGTAGGGTTTCATCTCTTCTTTGACTCTGAACTGCAGAGCCAATTTTGATGAAAAAAATTCTGTGTAACGGATATTGCTTTTCCTTGTGTTGTTCATACATGAGAGACAAAATTATCATTCATTAGACTAAACACAGTGTTCTTTGCAATAATGTTAGAATGGTGCTTTCCAAAGGAATCTTGGCACTCTCTCCATAGTGGACTCTGTCACATCACTGCTATCCTTTCCCCGGCCTTCTACTACTCACTCTGGAGTCCAGAAAGCTCTCCTGCCATCAGCCCCTGCCTGGGGTCTCCCACGATCTCCTTTATGGCTTCACCATCAGTGTCCAGACCCATACACTTTCCTATGGTCACTCTCTCCTCCACTAAACTGTGCATCAGGCTCTTCAAAGTTAGCTTCAATAATCCATTCTGGCCTCAGTGTCTTTGAGGCTGAGTTTAAGATCTGGTACATGACATCATCCCAGACTTTGGCAATACATCGATGCTGCAGATGACCTTGAAATGTTTCTTCCAGAGTGCCTTCAGGATTGAAGACAACTATTCAGTGACATTAAAACACTTGGTGAAAAGCACCTCTGTATAAAACTCCTTGAAGTTGTATTGGTGGTCCATGAACTACATAACAGATGTCATGTAGGGGAGGAAGAATTTAACCTTTATGAAGTCACACTAGCATCCATATCACCCACCAAAGCTGGAGGAGTTGTCAGGTCATTGTCTGTCATAAGAAGTCACCTTTGGGGCAGTTGTTTTCAGATATTTGTTAACAGTGGTTGTTAATACTTCCTGCAGCTTTTCCATGAACAATTGCCCATGACCAAAGCATTCTAATTGACCCTGCCCTGACACATGGCCTGGCCTTCTTCACATTCTATTTATTGAGACCACATGGGATCTGGAAATAATACACCAGTAGAGACCTGATCTTCAGATTCTGTCTTCCATTTTTACACAGCAAGAGGGCACAAAAACACACAAAAAAGCTGCTCTCCAGGTGCATCTTTTCCTTCTGCATGATACACGTTCTGCACAGTGTTTTCTTCCAGAACAGCCCTGTTTCATCACAGTTGAACATATGTTGAGCAATATATCCATCTAACTTCATTCATTCCACCATTCTTTCTTGTAGGTTTTTGCAGTGGCCTTATGGAACTGAAATCCTGACCACCTATCATTATGCCATGGATGGCACTTCTCTCATGGAATTCAATAATACACTCTCTCCTGCCTTCAGATTGATCAGTTGCTGCACGTGTAGAGAGACTTTCTTGTGGTAAGTCACTGTGTGATTTCCTCGCTGTTTCACAGGTCATAGCTCCATGAACACGAACACCTGCCAGCTGTCTCTCATTCAACCACGTGAACAGATGATTTCCCACGTCTTCCAGCACTTGTGATCTCTGTTTGGTTAACATCATTACTCCTATTGTCACTGCAGCTTCTTTTCAGGCATCTTCATTTTTCCAAATGCTTGAGATTTCCAATTCACCATCTTGTACTCTGAGGACGAATCAGTCACCTGAACACCTAGATCATGCTTCTCTATAATTTCCATCTTCAATTCAATGGTTATTTTCTTCCAAAACTTCTTCTTAACCAGCTTGCATTGTATTTTCTTGTTACCTGTATTACTGCTCTAAACATTATTGTCCCTGTCATTCCCCTTCTTTTTACCATTGTTCTTGTTCTACACTTTGGATCTGTGGAATCAAAACATACTGTAACATACTGCATGGGCTGAAAGGCAAGAAAGAAGGCTTCGCGGTCAGTATGCACAAGTCTGTCTGTGACCACAGTCTTGACGACAGGAGCTATCAGTATGTGTCAGAGCAACGAAGACAGCCACAGTTGTTCTCCTGTAGGTAAAGTGGCCCCGGTCCTGTTTGTCACCCCAAGCAAAGTTTGTGAAGGGAAGCAAAATTTTGCCACATGCCTCTGTGAACTGAAGTGTTCACAAACAGAATCATTTGTGAACCGAAATATTATTAGTACTAATAAGGTAAAATATAATTTGGCTCCTGATGCACTGCATATTCTATCATGCCACATAAATCTTTTTCAATTCTTTCATTTTATATAGAAAACATCTTATCTTATTTACAATTAACAACACATGTAGAACGTGGAGAAGCAAGAAATCACAAAAGGTAGTATCTTTCAATGTCTATTTTTAAAATGATTAAACTTCAAGAACTGTAATAAATACATTATGCTTTCAAGGAATTTAGTACAATTAAATTTAATATTTTAATTTGCATTTAATTTTCTATTTCTTTTTAAATCTTACTTGAACTTTTGTTTCATTTATTTAATTGAACTTCAAATGTGATTTTCTTTAAAAAAAAAAAAAAGTTTAACTTGCCTTATGTTTTTTTTTTTTGTCTTTTTGAGACAGGGTCTCACTATGCAGTTCAGGCTGGCCTTGAGCTCACTTTTGTAGCCCAGGCTGGTCTCGAACTCACACCGATCCTCCTGCCTCAGCCTCCCAAGTGCTGGGATTACAGGCGTGTGCCACCACGCCCGGCCTTATGTTTTAAATGTTTGACAATTGACTATGAGCTTCTGCTCTTTGGCACTTCCTCTGTGACAGTACCTTCCGTGCCAAAGCTGCATTACTGCCGAAAGAATTTATATTTACTTCTGTCAGGTCCTCAGATCCACTAACAATCTGGCACCAATTTATACTTATAATCTTCAACTATCCCAGTAGGTGTTAATTTGGAAATCAAACTTGCATGAAAAGCCATACCTGTGAAATCCCTTTCTTCTTCAAGAATGAATTTTTAAGCATGCTAAAAGTAGTGTCAGTTGTAAACTAAGAGGTCATATGTATTTTTATTCCATCCTTATGCTGGGAGTGCAGACTTTGAAGTCTCAGTATTATGTATGATTCTCCCTAGCTCTTCACTGCACAGCTTAGTTTGTATTGATCAAAATAAAACAAAATTTAAAATTTATATATGCATGTATATTTTTTCAGTAGATTGGGGAAGAGGGAAAGTGAAACTTTTATAAATATAAAATAATTTATAACCTTAGGTTTTCTACTTAGATTAAATCTTTTTGAAAGGTGTTAGTGAAATAAGAAAATGTATAGCAGTATAAATCAGTTTTTGAAGTGAAACTACAGTCAAGTATCATCACGATAAGTACATTCATAAGATAAATAAAACATCTTAAGATTTTAACAGCAAAGGATGCTTGAAATGTTGGAACTAATTTCTTTTTTTTGTAAATACATACACAGTGCTGGCTTGATGGAGAGGTGGTCGAGGAACCATGTTTTCTCCATCATTGTTAATGACCAGTATTATAAAGTTATCTAAGCTACTTGGCACATTTGAATTTTTATTTATTTACTGATATAAGCATAAACAATTCCTTTCCTTGTTAATTTTCTGATTAAAGATATATGTGCGATATATATATCAGTATTATATCTGATACTTTTTGTGTGTGCAGTATCTCACTATACAGATCAGACTCATAGTGATCCTCCTGATTTCTGTGTCCTCTTGTTTGATATATTTCATTAGACTACTTTATTTCTTTTTCTTTTACTTTTTTTGTGGCCTGCTCAGCCTCCCCGGCAGTGGGGCTGGCCTGGCATGTGGTGCTGGGGATTGAACTGTGGTCCCTGCAGTTGCTTAAGCTTGTCTAAGCAGGTGCTTTAGACTGCTGAGCTATCTTGCTGTCCCAAAGTCACTATTCTTAGTCTAATCATTTGCAAATGGTAGAATATTTCATTGGCAGAAATAAAAAGCAGTGTATAGATGCATACTGACTAATGAGTAAAAAAATTTTTTTGATTTATGAAATTATTCATAATATGTTGCTTCAAGACACCGAAATATCATACATTTTAAAATAATATAATATCATTATCAGTCCAGCTGTCACACTGGAATAGTCATAATCTATACAATATGCCTAAAATTTTAAATTGATTACATGAATATAGTCTTAAACTCTTTTTGCCCAAATAATACTGGATGATCCTGCGTTAACATAATTTGTCGGAAATCTTGAGTAATGAAATATTATGTGCTCTACTATGTATTACAAAATATTGGAGACCACAGATATATTTTAGTACTGTTGATATTAAAGAATACAAGAGCAATGCTATGTTAAGTATATTGCAGTTCTTTGCTTTTATTGGAATAGGTTTTACCAAACAGAAAAATTTGTTTGGATACTCAATAAACACAAATTTCAAATGTCTGTATTTTGATCTTCAAGTACAACTATTTTTATCAACAGTTACTTAGGTATTATGTGGTTCCTATGTCTTGAGATACTTTTGTGATAAGTTATGTTGGAAGATTTCTCAGGATTTTGAGTCAAGAGAATCATCATGAATCTTAGGCCAGCCTGGGCTACGAAGCAGCCTGAGCTACATAACAAGAATATGTCTTGAAACAATTGCTTCTCCGCCTTTTGGCTAAGATGTAAAACAAACAAACATTCAAAAAGTGTGTACTATAAATTAACAAATGAGAAAAGATAATTAGAATTGTCTTGCATGAGTGCATAGGCTTCTTACACAAGCCCAAAGTCTGCATAGCAGGCAGCCAGGATGGAAAAACTAACAAATAAACTTGAAGCTCATGGTGACTGAAAATATGCTAGCTGCAATTCATCAGATCGTGTGTCCTTTATCAATGTGAAATTTGCTCAGGGCTTTGATAGCCTCCATTGTTTTTGTTCTTGATCTAAGATTCCCATGTGACTCAGAAGAATGAGGAAATACCAAAGCAATGAGGCTGCGTTGCTGACCTGACCCCACTTCTAAGCCAGTTTGGAAGGGTGCATCTGAGATAAATCACAAGAGGCCCAGGGAAAAATAAATTCCAATAAAATTTAAGCAGTGAGAACAACAAAAGAATCACAGTATAAAAAGTGGAAGATTGAAAATAGTGAATTTAAGACAGCTTATTTGATGCTATTAGAAAAAATAACTGTCACTTTGTAATTTGTCAAAATAGTGTTATTTACAACATTAGAGACTAATCATTTCAAGAGCGCACTGCCATCATATTCAGTGTTAGATAAAGCATGCTCTCCACTTTCAAGGGCATGCTTAATGTTTGGTGGAGAAGAAAATTCAAATACTCTCGTATGCCAGAAGAGACTGACAGAATTGAGACCACTTCTTCAAGCCCTAGTTTAGGGAAAGCAATCCTAGCGTAACCTGATCACCTCCTACAGGTTCCTGGTCATATTCTCAACATGAAGTTTGGAAAACGTATCAGACCATAGTACAAATAAAGCCAAATAAAACATAGGAAAGGCACCATACTTCTAAAGCCAGCAGGCAACCCAAGAAATAATTTATTAGCATATGTAATAATAAAAGAAATAAAAGAATAAATGTTATTCGCTTGCAAAACATCTGATAAATATTTCCTTTCTCATTTGTCAAATATTTTGCCTATTACCACTTAGAAATATAAACATAATCAACCAGAACATTAACATTCTTGTTATAAACAATAACTTCAGTGGATTCAGTTTTCTTCAAATCTCGCAAATAACGTTTTGTCTCAGGAGTAGTGAGAAAACAATAGTTAATTTCTTCCTGGCTCGGTCTTAAGATAGAGAAGACATCCTTCTTAGGAGCTCTGTTTTAATCCCAGCTTTATGTCAAGCTGTCAACTCCTTTTGCCACTAGAAATTCCCCAGCAAGAAGTAACCCTATGCAATTGGGACACACCACCCCTTCCATAGGGAAGATCCTATGCATAATCTGAGTGGCTCTTACTCGATCAGACCGGGAAAAAGACAGCTCTCCCTCCTTCCTTGGTCACTCTGCATTTCTTGAGAGACTATAACAGAGCTCTTATGCACTCACACTGTGTTTCCATTGAAGCTGTGGTCATATCTTATGCCCAACAAAGCAGCTGCACTGAAGGTACCCCTGCCAGTAGATCCCTGGTGGGTGCCTCAGTCTGGCACCCTGGTGTCAGTGCAGACAGTAGCAGCCAAAGGGTTAATAGCTAATCCATTTAAATTATATTTATTTTTCAGTTTTATCAACATAAAATCTGACTAAATGCTTTTGATTTTAGTAGTGGGTAGTAAATTCATCATGTTAACTTAGATTTAATTTACATTTCTTTCTCCTGTCAACAACAATAAGAAAATAATCATGACAAAAAACAACATGTAATATAACAATCATTGTTGATATTCCATTCCCCTCTGAAATTTTACACTATTTGTACTGTCTCATATTGGGTTGTCTCTGTCTTTGTTCTTGTTATTTGTCCTAGGTAGAAATACGTAATTAGTGTCTCAAAAGGCAAAGAGCAATAAAACAAAAGCCCAGGGACAGCAGTGGTTTGGGAATCCTAGAAAGCTGAGATTCAACAAGAGAGATAACAGTTTATTCTGAAGACTTTCCATTAGCAGTCTCCTCCCTTGCTTGAAACTTTTGTAATTAGTATTTGTGTGAATCTAGCATTGGGCAAATGGAGGTCAGAGATTGTAACACTTCTTTACTAAGTGATCATGCACCTGAGCATATTCCTTGACCTTGAAGTGAGTCGAGGCTCACTTCAAGAGAGATAAGTCTCAGTGAGACCTCCAGGCTAAATTCATCGGGTCTTCTCCTCATTCCTTTTGGCACCAACACATAATATTACAACAGCCCTCGTTTTTATTTTTACTCTTTAAAATAAAAAGATAAATTATAGGAATCAAATTATTTCTACTAATGTCTACCCATGAATGTATCCATTGCTTATTTTGAAACTCTTCTGTAATACGTTTCAGTGTATTTGACTTAAGGGTAGAGGCTTAAGGACAGCTGGTAAATCTTTAGAGGATTTTTAAAATTTCATAATTGTGGATTACAAAAACCTACAAATACTTCTCATTGCTAGCTCCTGCCAGTGGAAGCTATTACTTCTTTCTCAGTGGTGCTATTGAACTCTTTTATTAGAGAACATTAAATGTTAAATCTCCAAAGCAGATGCAAAGCTAGGACAAGCCTCTCCATTGTTCTAGCCATATCACAGTGTCAAAGACGCATAAAAAGTCCTTCCAGAGGCAACTTGTCATGAGCAGCTCACTAAGATTATTGGGCCTGCAGACACAAATATTACCTTAGATTTTGATTTTAGCTAAAGTGCTGAAGGTGTCGTGCTCTTAGCAATGCATTCATCTAAGTCACAGTATATTCGGCTGAGAAGTTCCACAGCCGCGGCACTGACAGTCAGCGCACCGGTGAGCTATCTCATTATAAGTGCTCTGAGATTGCCCTGGTGTGGTGGGGGCTGCCAAAGGTTGAGCTTTTCCACGGAGAAACTAGGAACACCTTCAAAGTCAGATTCTGTCTTAGAATGTTCAAGTAAACCACCACAGTGTTTGAGTGGGCTTAGGGGGATCCGAAGCACAATTTCCATGAACACAGTTGTTGAATAAAAAGAAGCAACTTCAGTAAGGTTCAAATATATCTTAGGTATCCTTAAAGACAGACAAAAGGTAGTTAGACAGTAGATACCAGTTCATTAGATTGCAAAAATTTACACAAAGAATGAGTAAAGACTACTAGATTTTCTAGGGACTACTATAAGAATCATATTAGTATTTCATCAAATTAATGCAAGCAAAAAGAAATTAGAATTTATTTTTGATTAGCATAAGGGGAATTTGAAAATGTGAAATGAAATTTTGTACCAATCTGAAAACAATTCTCAAAAGAAAATATGAGGATTTTTTAAAAGTTATCTTTTGTGGGCCAGCCAGATAGTTTATTGGACCAAAGCGACTGCTTAGGCAGGCACAGGGACCAGGGCTCCATCCCAATCATGCTGTGCTGTCCCTCCCACGCTGAGGCACACTTTACTGTGACTGAGACAGGGAATGGAGGCACACGCAGGCAATACCAACAGTTGGGAGGCTGCAAACAGGAGGATCGCTAGAGTAGGATCTATGTAATGAAACCCTGAAAATTCTGTTCCCAAATATGTATTTTTAAAAAGTTATAGCCTCATGTATTTAGAAGAAAAATATATTAATACATGTTTCTGAGATTCTGTCATGATTTCATTGAAAATCAACCCAAGTAATAGATGATTAATGAACATTCTTACCATGCCTCAGATTTTCTAGACTACCAGAGGTATATTCAAAGTTTCTCAGAGAATACTCTTGAAAGTATTTTGCTTGATTAGAGATGTTTATGAATTTTGATACTGATCTTTGGCATGTTATACCATAGAGTAATCGGAACCATTCTTGTTTTCTGCTTTTCTTTTGATAACTCTTTTTAGTTGTGGGGTTTCTCTAAATATAGGATAATTCTTGATTGTGAATTTATTAATGAGGTAGTAAATGTAGCACTTTAACCATTATGCACGCATATTGGATTCCATTGACTAGTTCTGCTTTGGAGGGTGAATAAGCAACTCACAAAAGAAAATTTATACATTTGTATCTAAGTTGATCAATGAAGTTCTCAGAAAACTATCAATAAAAATGGTTGAAACTTATCCAAAACTAAAATATATCATTGTATTTTCTTTTATTTATTTGCTTTGTATTTTTTAGGGGTGGGTCTACATAGTGTCCCAGGTCTCAATAGTAGATCGTATTCATAGTGATCTGCCTGTTTATAGCCTCCCGAGATCTGGGATTGCAGGCATGTGCCACCATACCCAATCTCAATTGCCATTTTAACATATCTGTGGACATGGCCAGAACCGCAGCCTGATTCTTCAACATTTTAACTAATTTAGCTAATTTAAGTCATGCAATAATCCTATGAATTAGCTAACAGGATTTTAATCTCGCTTGACGTTTGTAGTGAGAGAGGTATCGGAAAACCTCATACATAGAAAGTCTCCCAGTTTGGAATTTCCCTTTCCAAAATGCAATAATCACTTACAAAATAAATAAATAAGGAGAGACATCTTTGTTAAAGATATTCCACTATTAAGAGATTTATATTTTTTCATTTCCACTGAAATCTTTAATATAAAGAGTTTTCTTAGTATTTGACAAAAGCATAGCATAAGCTTTAGGTTATTTTAAGAAGAAAAAATGGCTTATGTCATTTTTATTGCTATAAATCTCACAGTTTTGTTTGCTTTTTAGCTTACCAAACTGTAATTTTAAATTTCAAAACACTTTGTTTTGGCCCTACACAAAACTATGGCTCACCATTATATTCCTTCAATTGATATTTTATTTTTATTTATATTATATATCCATCTTCACCTAAAGCTCCTGAAAATTTCTTTTTTTTTTTTTTTTTTTTTTTTTTTTTTTTTTTTTTTTTGTCTTTTTGAGACAGGGTCGTCTCGCTATGCAGTTGAGGCTGGTCCTGAGCTCACTTTTGTAGCCCAGGCTGGTCTCGAACTCACACCAATCCTCCTGCCTCAGCCTCCCGAGTGCTAGGATTACAGGCGTGCGCCACCACGCCCGGCACTCCTGAAAATTTCTTAACATCTGTTTTTAAAGACTTTGCATTGCTATTTCCAACATTGTAGTATTATTCAAGGGAAGAAATAAAGTATATTTGGTTAAACTGTGTAAGGATACTTTACTCTGGGTAACATGGGAAAGGAGAACATTTTATGTAGATGTGTATACACTTGTTTGGTGATATGCTGATAAGAGTATTCAGGGTACATTTATATATACACGTACATAATCATATACATTCACATTATATGTGAACAACCTGCTACATATTTACCTCCTTACTGTGTGATTATAATATGAACTTGATAAGAAAAATGCTCAGACCATTGAATTACAAGACAATCAATAAATGAAACTAGCCTGCGGAGGAAACTTAAGGCCAACGCTGCGACCGCTTCCCGATCCCTGGCACCGCATGATGTGCACCCCCACCCCAGAACGGGCTGAGCCAACCATAACACAAATAAATAAATGAGGTTTAAGAGAAATAAATTTAAAAAGTTTTTAAAAAATGAAACTAGAAAATTACTTTTCGAATTGGATTATAAAATGTTTTGTTATGATTTGTTAGGACAGAATCATCTGATTGTTTAAATGACATCATCAGTTTTTGTCACATGCGAAATTCCTTAGATTTATAAAAAGAGTGGATACATTTAGTAAGTATTAACTTTACTTGAATAAGTAATGCATGCTTCACATTAATGTCTTACACCGAGACTGCCAGTCTCTAAACTTAAGAATAAATAAGAACTGAGAACCTGGATTATCAATATTATATAATGAGCATTTCATTATTTGTTCCAATTAAAAGTATTTTACACATATTTGTCAGCATACAGAAAGGTTTTCATTATATTTCCTGCTCTTTCAAATATGCCTAAATATTTTATGTAAAGAGTCTAAATTCCTTGCCTCTCATAAGTGGCAAATTAGGATAACAAAAAAGATGTATATGAAGTTTACTTTTAAGAGTTCATACCACTAACTATCAGAACTCTACCTTATCTAAAGGAATCTCTATGGAACTGTTCAGTTTCATCAAATTAGAGAGACATCTCCCATGAACCAGTATACCAACCAGAGGAATCCATCCTTATAATTAGAACTGGAAACCACTTGGCACCATAGTCTGTCTTAGTTTAGGTTCTATAGAGGAACAAAATCAACAGAAAGTATTTATATTATTATACAAGGAATTCACTAGGTAAGCTTGCAAGATGAGGAGAAGAGTCCCAGTGGCCCTCTGTAGTAGGACAGATGAGCAGTTTTCTCAAGGCAGAGATAGATGACTCAGTAGTAGCTGAAGGTGAAAAATCTACCTAGAAGCCTATTACAGAGTCACTAGTGCCAGTGTCTTTCTTTTTCTGTACAATTTATTGATTAAGTTGTGCTAACATTTATATATTCTATATGAACTGTAACCAGTTAAATATTAACAAGTTTTTCATCAGGCTGCTTTCACATATCTCAAGAATTTCACAGTAGCTATGCTGGGAAATAAAATGTTAACATTTATCCTATACATCACTGAAATTCAGGGCTGGCCAAATTGCTCAGTGGATTAAAGCACCTGCAAGCAAGCACAGGGGTCAGGGTTTGAACCCTGAGCTTGCCGTGCTGGCCCCGCCCCTGGGTGGACTCTCAAACAGTAATTGAGACTGGGCCTGGTGGCACGTACCTATAATCCCAGCTCTGGGGAAGCTGTAAAGAAGCAGATCACTATGAGTCAGATCTAGTAGTGAGACCCTGAACACCCTATAGACACTTTCCTAAAATCCAAAAAAAGAAAAAATAAAAATTTAATGTTTTCCACTTGTAAACAAAAGTAAGCTCAAGTCATGAAAATTTCAGATAAAATATTTACTGTCAACAGGTGTTGTCCTAAGAAAACCTAAGAAACAAAAACAACAAAGAAACAAATGTTATATTTATTTCTGTATAATGAATTTTCTATTTTCTGATTATTAATTCTTTTCACTTGGTGTTATAACCAGTAATACAAACGTATAAAGCACATGTGATGTAATAATATATGTAAGGTCCTCAAATTTTCAATAATTCTTTTCATCTAATACAAGCTTAATCTTTCATTTTGTTTCAGAGAGACCTAAAAGGAAACAAAAATTCTGGGTATAATTCTCAAAATATGACTGCATTCAATTTCTGTTTTGGATTTTTAAGTCTATACTGGAAGCCTGAAGAAACTGGATATCAATGTCTATGGACAAAAACAGAGAGATGAGAGTTCCTCCAAAAAGGCTTACATGTTCTTCTTTTCCCCCTTTACTTTCTACTCTAGCTATAAGCCTATGGGTTGGTGCTACTCATATCTGGGCTGGGTCTTTCCCTTTCATTTTACTGGCTTATGTGTCAATCTATAGGCACACCTGGAAATTGCTAATTTGCTATGCTGTACTTGCTCAAGACAAACTGGCATACCAAAATTAATGGTCATATTTATGCTTTCATCTCTTTTTTTTTTTTTTTTTCTTTAAGACAGAGTTTCACAATATATTCCAGATTGGCCTTGTACCTGCAGGCATCTTCCTGCCTCAGCCTTCACATTTTGGAATTGCAAGTGAGCCCCGCCACATCCCACTTGTTTTACATCTTTTCAGTACAGTAAAATGTCCTAATTTTAATGAAATTCATATCTTCATGATTTTTCTTTTATTGACTTATTGGACCTCTCCCACTAGCGAGCCTCTGATCTTCTATGGAGCGTCAAGGTGCACAGCAAAAGAGGAAGGAAGGAAGGATAAAGAGACAAAATGATGGTGCAGTAGGGATCTTGGAAAACTGGTTATTCACTAGGAACAAAAAGGCCACGAAGCAGCCCGAACCTCAGCGCTCACTGATCAATGAGGGGATTTGGAAGAGTGATTATTGGATGACTCAAGAGGTCAGGGAGAAAGCGATTCTGTGCTAAGAAGCTCTTAGCCAGGAGTATCTTTTAATTTCAGTGGTTTAATTTAAGTCCTAGCAGATCAGAGAGGATGGTCTGCCCTTAAAGATATAGTGGCAAATCTCCTAAAGGTGATATTGGTAATACCAAACTTCTGACAAGCCCTTTAGGAATTGTGCAAAACTGGCCATTTTGAATTTTTGACAACCAACAGTAGTTATTTTGGAGTGAAAGCTGCAACTTTTTCTTTACATTTAGACCTAAAATTGTTCCTATTATTTTAAGTTTTCTACTTTTCATTTGGATCAACATCTGTTTTGAAGCAGTAAATATGATTATATCAGGAAAATTTATAGAGAAGTCTTTTACACTGTCCTGAAACTTTCCAAAAAATGAGTTGAGTATATTGAGGTAGATCCAGTTCTAGCTTTTGTTTTCCTGCTCTTCTTATCTCTCTTCCTCTCTCTCTCTCTCTCTCTCTCTCTCTCTCTCACACACACACACACACACACACACAGAGCACACTCACCTTCTCATTGCAGTAAAATGTCCTAATTTAATGAGATTTATATTTTCATGTTTGACTGTATGGTTTGGATATGGTTAAATGTCTTTCTCCAGCAGATCATAGTTTGGAAACTGTGTCCTTGGCTAAGATACAGTGAGACCTTTAAGAATTAAGGGAATATACACACTCAGGTACACACAGACATGTTTATATGTTCGTATATGTGTGTATGTATATATAGGCAGTATGTTTCTAAAGTAGATAGACTGACTATCTACTTTATCTACCAATTCTGCATATGAAACTCCGTTTGTTGGGCTGGGGAGATAGCTCAGCAGTGTAAGTGTCTACCTTGCAAGTGCAAGGACTCGGGTTTGATCCCTGATACCATATCTCATTATGGCTCCAGAATCCTGGCCACTGAGACGGCCACTGAAACTGAGTGTGGTGGCACACGACTGTAATCTTGGTGCTGGAGAGGCAGAAACAGGAAGATCACTATGACTCTGAGAAGCGTAGTGAAACCTTGTACTAAATACGTAAAATTAAAAAACACCCTCCTTTTGTTAAACTGTAAATAAATAAAAGTTTTAGCCACCAGAATTGTTTAGTTTTTCACATAGTTTTGTACCATAGTACATATTTAGATGCAATAATCCCACTGAAATTTTGACGAAATTATAATGTGATAATCCTTTATTCAGCAGAGATAGGATTCTCACTTACTGGGGTGATAAGCCAGCCCATAAGAAAGGAGAGATCATGTGTGAGACAGAATGACAGAGGAGAAATGGAATCCCATGAGAGAACCTACATTAGTCTCTTCTGTGTGTACTCCCTAAATAACAGAATAATGTCCACTTAGACCTTAATTCTTTTTTATGTATTTGGCACAGAATCTGCTATGAAACTCTTCAGCAGAAGTTCATGGAGAGAAGCTAGAGGCAAGAACCGCCCAGCTAATTCAGGAGCCATACATCTTACTAGAGTGGTACAGTGGGTTCACTCCATGAGCTTCAGCAGGAAGAAGCTGAGCACAACAGCCAGACTTAAGCCAGACAAATTGGGATGAGTTCAAACTTGGTAGATCCAGGCCTGGTAAGCTGAGACACTTTACTACACCCAGACATATAAGAGCATCCTTGCCCTTACTCTATTGAGAAAGAGAGGGAGAAACAGGTAACTGGGGTGAACTAGTCTCATTGGAAGACCACAGATTCATAAAAGGGAGGTGATCTGACACAACTTAGGGGAACTGATTTAAATATAAATTCCTAATTTAATATCTGCTTAGCGACACAGACATAATATTTGCTCTTACTGTCTAAAATACAAACCCATTAGCTACAAAAGTTTTTCAACAGTGAACATTGCTACTCACTATTAGTGTTCTTAATTGCAGTCCTGTAAATGCAAAACTATAATTGCCTTAACAATGTCATATCTCTTGAGTAGGAATGTTGGTAGGTGCTAAGGTTCTACCTGTACCAAAGCTCTGTACCAAAGGTCAGAGGACAATACTGTGAAAATGAAAAGATAAGGAGAAAAATGCAATCTCAGGTGCCAAGCTCACCCAGAGAAAATGCAGGAGACACTAGCATAGAAGAAATTGGGAATCATACAAGTGAAATCTCTGTATTAGTAGTGTCTGAAGTAACGAAACAACTTCCAGCTTCAGAGGAAATCAGATCAGAAATAAGCTCTGAATTAAAAGGAAATATCTGAATTAATAGCATCTGAATTAAAGGAACAACTGCAAAATGTAGAAAGGAAATGAGATCAAAAATAATCTCTGAAATAGAAAAAGAATGGATAACTATAATGAAAGAAGTAATACATGTTTCTAAAGAAGACATTGATAAAACTTTAGAAGAGAATAGAAAAATGATGGAATCCTTAAAGGAGCAGTACAGGAAAGAAATAGATCACATGAGGAAGTTTTGAACAAATGTACCACAAAATAAAATCTCAACCACAAGCTGATAACATCTTATGAAGAAAAGTAAAGATGGAGTTTCAGATCTTGAAGACACAGTTGCAGTTAGTGAAAAGGCAACAAAGGACCTTTTAAAAACAACAAGGATGCAGGAAAAAAAATAATTCAACATTGGCAAGATGATGGAAAGATGAACAATGTGAGATAAATAGGTATCAATGACAGGGAGGCAATAAAAATTACATAAAAAGAATATGGGCCAATATGATAGAAGAAAACATCCCAAATATGGGGAAGCAATTTGATATTCAGCTAATCAAAACATATAGAACTCTAAATAACATCAACCCAATTGAAAATGTACCCAAATAAATAATTATCAAGATCCCAGAAATCCTGCACAAGAACACTATACTAAATGGGCTAGAGAAAATAAACAGATCATATTTAAAGGAAAACTATCAGACTAACGGTAGATTTCTCCTCACAAACTATCAACTCAAGAAGAGAATGGAGCAAAGTACTTCAAGTCCTCCATGAAAGCAAATTCCGGCCCAGATTGTTATACCCTGTAAAACTCTCTTTCAAGTTTGATATAGAAGTGAGACACTTCTGTGACAAAGAACAAGTAACTAATTTCTTGATGACAAAGCCAACCCTACACAGACTACTAAAATATACTCTTCAAAGGGACCAAAATAACACAACTCCATGAATAAAAATGGAAAGAATCCACAAAAGGACAAATAATGTAATACAGAAGAAAAAGGGGTTGGGCCAGCCAAATGCCTCTGTAGATTAAAGCACATGCAAGCAGGTTCAGGGCCTGGAGGTTTAATTGCCAAGCCTGTCACATATGTCGGCCCCTGGGGCGTGCTGAAACAGCAATTCAGACTGAGTATGGTGATGTGCATCTATGATTCCAGATCTTGGGATACTATAAACAGTTGGATCACTATGAGACCAATCTAGTAGTGAGACCCCGAATACCCTGTACATCCTTTCCTAAGTTATGGAAAAAAGGGGTCAAGTAACATGTCAACCATAAGTCAATATATCTCAATGATAACCACCAATGTCCATGGACTTATAAAAGAAGTAGACTGGGACAGTGCATTATAAAGCAAAATCCAAAATATGCTGCATATGCATACAAGAAACACACTTCACACATAAAGACATTCATAGCCTGAATGTCAAAGGATTGAAACAATACTACATGCTTTAGCACCTCAGAAAAAAGCAGGGATAAGAATCCTGTTCTCAACCAGTCTGAACTTCAAGCAAAGAATTAAGATGGTCATAAGATGAAAAGAAATTAAGATGGCCATAAGATACTAGTCAGGGAAAAAAATACAAGAGGAAGAGGTAACACTCGTAAATATGCATGTACCAAACACAGAATCCCCCAGCTATATAAGACAAATCTTAACAGGCATGAAAAGCCTAACATTCAAAATTACAATATTAACAGGAGACTTTAACAAACCATTGTCCCAAAAAGATTGGTGAAGCAGATAAAAAATAAACAAAGAAGTAGCAGAATTGAACCAAAACTTGAAACAAATGGCTTTAGTCAGCATATACAGAGTGTTCCACCCCACCACACTGATACACATTCTTACCACTGCACATAGGACATTTTCTAAAATAGACCACACATGACTAGTCCATAGGTCATGATTAAGTATAGGCAAGAAAACAGAAATTATATCATGCACATTATCTGACCAAAATGCAATAAATGACAACTCCCAAAAAAAATCCCCATAAATGCATGGAAAATTAAACAGCACCCTCATTAGCAACCAATGAGTTACAAATGAAATTAAACAACATCTACAATCAATGATAATTGTAGTACACCTTTGACTTACTTACTTTTCTCTTGTTGCTGGGACAAATACCCAACACTCAAAATGAAGAAAGGAAAGGTTTATTTAGCTCACAGTTACTGGAAGTTTCGGTCCATATTCAGCTGGCTCCAATGCAGAGAGGCACAAGGCAGAGAGCAGCAGTTCATGGTGGTGGAACAGCAACAATTGCGACACAGGCAACAGAAAAACCAGGGGAGCAGAGAGCAAAAGCCCTAGTCTTTCTCTCTGTCTATTTTTATATTACATTCAGGCTTTCAGCCTCAGCGTCTGACTTAGGCTACACCCATAATCCCAGAAGTACTTAAAACACATAATCCCAAGGATTATGGATCAACTCTAAAACTCTAGATTAGTACTAAATCACACAATCCCAGTGACTCATGAGTCAAGTTTCAATTTATAGAAGTCCCTGCCCATGATTGGATGACGCTTTGGGGGGACAACTAGACATAAACCATAACAAACTTATTAGAATTTATGTGTCAAAAAGCTGGTTCTTTGAAAGACTAAATAAAATTGATAAGCCCCTAGTTAACCTTACAAAAAGAAGAAATTCCATGGAATGTCTTAGAGGGAAATTCACACACTAAGTAAATAGAACATTAACAAATAAATGTCATAAGGCTGGATCTCAAACATCTGGAAAGTGATAAGCAAACCAAAGATCAGAGGAAATTATAAAGATTAGAGCAGAGATGAAGAAAACAATACAAGAAGAAAGAAAAAAAACTCAAATTCAAGCAGTAATGAATGAAAAGTGTGAAATTATCACAGCCCCATTGGAAACTCAGAAGACCATCAATAGGTACTTTTATCATCTTTACTCTCACAGAATTGAAGAAACAGATGAAATGAACAGATTCCTAGTAATGACAAATTACCAAACTGAATCAAGAAGATTAAAGAGCTTTCAACAACCAGTTACAGCCAAAAATTCCAAAATGTAATAAAAAACCTACCAACAAATAGAAGTGTATGTCCTGATGTATTCACACCCGAATTCTACAAGAAATTTAGAGAAGATATAATTCCAATATTCCTCAAAGTTTTCAATGAAATTAAAAAGGAAACACTGCACAAAATCATTCTTTGAGTCAAGTATTATACTGATACCAATACCAGAGAAAGTTGTAACTAAAAAAGACTATTGACTACAGGTCAATCTCCTCATGAATATAAGTGTAGAAATTCTCAGCAAATAGAATACAGTAAATCAAGAATATTATAAACCATGACTGGGTAGTATTCATTCCAGGAATGCAAGTATGGTTCAACATACAAAAATCTGTAAATGGATCTGTGTATCAAATCCATTGTAGATCAACGGAGCCAAATCCAGCAACCACACGATTATCTCAATAGATGCAGAAAAGGCTTTTGCCAAAGTCTAACATTCATTCACTAACAAAGTGCTACAGGAAGCCCCTTCCTCAATCTTATAAAAACAATCTATGACAATCCAATGGTTAACATAATTCTAAATGAGGAAAAGTGAAATATTTTCCTCTCATATTTGGTACAAGACAAGAACGTTCTCTATTATCACTCCCATTCAATATAGTTCTGCAATCATAGCTATTAGACAAGAGAGAGAAATAAAAGGAACAAGAATAGATGAAGAAGAAGGTAAACTATCATTATTTGCAGATGACATGATACCCTATAAGGAAGACGCAAAAAACAAAACAAAACAAAAAACTACACCAAGAAGCTACAGGAATTAATACAAAAATTGAGGAGCATAGCAGGATACAGTGTCAACACACAAAAGTCAAAAGGATTCCTCTACACAAACAATAAAATCACTGAGAGAGAAATTACAGAAACAACACCATTTACAATAGTACCACAGAAAATGAAATAATTAGGAATTAATCAAACTAAAGAAGTAAAGGAACTATTCATTGAAAATTATCACATTCTGATGAAATAAATCATAGAAGAGTTCAGAAAATGGAGAAAGAATCCTTGCTCCTGCATAGAAAGAAGTAACATTGGAAAGCATTGGAAAGATAGCTGACCTCCCAAATCTGTTCTATATATTTATTGCAATCTCTATCAAAATACCACCAGTATACCTCACAGACATGGAAAAATTATTTCCAAAATTTATTTGGAACCAGGAAAAACCTGGAATTGCAAAAGCAATCCTAGACAACAAACACAAGGCAAGAGGCATTACACTTCCTGACCTGAACGTATAGTACAAAGACTCAGTGATAAAATCAGCATTGTATTTGCAAAAAAAAAAAAGACCTAATGGACTAGATTAGAAGATGCAGAAGCAAATACAAGCACACTCAGCCTGCTGAAATTTGACAAAGGTGCCAAACATGCTTACCAGAAGAAGGATGTCTTCTTTTAAATTGTTGCTGGAAAACTGGCTTTCTACATGCCAAAAAATAAAAATTGATCCGGGTCTATGACTATGCTATAAAGTCAAAATGGATTAAAGATCTAAACATTAAAACACAAACACTAAATCTCCTGAAAGAGAAATTAAGAGAAAATCTAGAAGATATAGGGATAGACAAACACTCTATGAACAAAATGAAATACCTGAAAGAATTACCAATGGAGAACTCCTTTTATTGAGAAGTTTATGTACATCAAAATATATTACCAACGGAGTGAAAAGTCAGCCCTCAAATTTCAAAAAAAATCTTAACTAACAAGCACTGAAAAAAAGGTCTTGTATCTAGAATTTATAAAGAACTCAAAAGCATTAGGGTCCCAAAATTTAAAGACCCAATCCTGAAACAGGCATCCAAAATGAACACACCTTTCTCAGAAGAAATACTGGAAGCTAATAAATGCATCAAAAAATGCTCCATATCACTGGCTATTTGCACCCACAAAATGCAAATTAAAACAACGCTGAGATAACATCTCACCCCAGAAAGATCAGCTATATTTAAGAAATCAAGCAACAACAAATGTTGGAGAGGCTGTGTGGAAAGAGGAACACTTCTCCACTGCTGCTGGCAAGGTAGACTGTTGCAACCTTTATAGAAATTAGTGTGGCAGCTCCTTAAAAAACCAGGACTGGAAATCTCACTCAATTCAGCTATCACCTAACTGGGCATTTCCCTAAAGGAACCAATAACACCATATCCTAGTGATATAAGTGCACCTATTTTTATAGCAGCATGATTTGTGATAGCCAATCTTGGAAAAAAACAAAATGCCTATCGCCTAAGGAATGGATTTAAAAAGATGTGCTCTTATTATACAATGAAGTATTACTCAGCTATAAAGAATGATAAACTTGAAGCCTTCATATACAAGTAGATGCATCTGGAAAATATATCTTAAGTGAAACATACCAGACCCACATATGTAAATATCATGTAGTCTCCCTAATGTAAGAACTCAAAAGAAGAAATAAAAATGGAAAGATATAACACAGGAAAATGGAAAGTGAAAATTTAAGGATTAAACAGTGAAGAGAGATCAAATTGGAAAGTTAGAAAATATGGCCTGGGCAAAACCATACATTTATGTACCCAAGATGGTTAATGCAATGGTCCTAAGAATCTCCATCAGATTTTCCAAACTAACAGTTAATTGGTAAAATTCTCACTCTGACTAACTATATATGCCGAAATCTGTGAACCAAGCAACTACAGTGAGGATAGCAATATGTAATGTTAAAACCATATTTGCAATGCTTATCATTCTGGTCTTCTACAGGCATACTGCTTCTAATGTCATATGAATTATTGCTGTACACTTTCTCAAGTAAATATTCACTTAAAAGGTAATAAATTAAAATAAGGGACAGGAAAATAACTATCTATGGATTGTCCTACTACAATGTTGCATATGGGTAGATCTCTAAATTTCTGTGTAAAAATATGTAATTTTTTTAGCCTTCTAGAGGGATTTAAAGTTTATTTTATCAATGATTGCTGGAAAATAGAAGTTCCATATTGTGACTAAGGCATTTCATATTCAGACAGATAGTGATGTTAAGTTCAACTGCCTATGTTTTAGGGTGGTCATACCATTAAGCTTTTTCTCTGAATGATTAATAACTTAAGTTTGCAGACCAAAAGTAAAGAAAGTGAAATTTTACAAGGATAACCAATATTTTGGCACTAGCCCTTCATGGTCAATGAGGACTCACACTAAGAAAACCTGTGTTGTTACATCCCATAACTCAGTAGTTGTCCACATTTTTTGTTCAAAGAGATCATTGGTCCACAAATGAGAGGGACCAGCAATGTGTAGTGTGCCTAAGGAGAGTCACCTAGAGAAAAAACATTTTCTCAGGCTTTCACAAAGAGTAAATTGTTCAAGCAATGACTGTGATTCATAGAGATAGTTAACACTAACAAAAGATCTACAAACTACTATGTGTGGTTTCAGGGTAAATCCTGAGGGAATTTTACTCACCTTGTTAAATACAAAAGTTACATTTTTTCTACAGGTCTAGCTTTATCCTGATCTTAACCATCTAGCAGAAAAGTACAACCACAAGGTATAAAAATAGAGACATATTAATATGCTAAGCTGTAAAAGGCTCAAATCAACAACTTCTGATATTGCCAGTTTTACTGATAATCCACTATTATGGACTATTGGACTAGACAGGGTTACTTTACTGAATTCATGTACCTGCAATATTTGAATGTCAATGAAACATTTATCTGTGAAAAAACAAAAAAAGAGGGGGGATATAAATGAAGCACCATTTTGTAATGAAAGGTATATATGTATGCATTACATAAATATGTCTATATATATGCTAGCTATATATGTATGTATTATATATATATGATGGGATAAATATAAAACTACTTTCTCTTAGTTCAATGAGAAGGAAGATTTGTAGTAATAGGGTTTAGATAAGATATCACGTTGCATTCTATAACTACTATGAAGACAACAATATGCAATATATCAATTACTTTAACTGTCCTACTATCCTGTTTTGAAACTCTCATCACTATTCGTTTCTCACTGAAGTTAATAAAAGCAAAACTTCCTACAAGGACATAAATATCTTTTTATTCCAGTCCATCGTCTCGTTCTCATGGGTAAGAAAGTTAAAAAATAATAATAAATAATAATAATAATAATAAAATAATAAATAATAAAAATAAAAATAAAGAATAATAAATATATATATGTATATATGTGTGTGTGTGTGTGTAAATACAAGTGAGAAATTTTAATTTTCATTGTAAGAATGCTATGAATTCATGTATTCATACATCTATGTAAAAGAAAATTAGGAAAAATTTTGAAGGCAAGATATGAGATCATCAGTGCATCTAATGCTTAATAAAGTCTCTAGGACAAAATGCATTTATCTTAAACTGGGCCTTGTTTTCTCAATGGAGTATGAAAGTACATATTTTTCGAATATACCTGATGATAGAACTGGGATTCATTTGACTTTTCCATTTTTCCCAATGAAAACCACTTCTGGAGATCTTTTAGACAGAACTTTTTTATTAGATTATCATTTTCTTGAAATTTCTGGTAGTTAATATTCTGCACATATGTGAAATATAATTACTTTATATTTTAATTTTCTGGTCAAAGCAGCTAATTCTATTTGCTCAAGGTCACAGGTGTTAAGATCAATCTAATTTTTCTCATTTCTCTTAAGTGCTAAATGGACTTCAGAATAAGAAAACTAATACATTTATTTTTCACTTCTCTCACAAGTTAAATAACAATAAGAGTAATTTCTAAACCATCATGCTGTGCAAATAGAGTGGAATAAAGCTTGCAAATATATTTACTATATTGTAAGCATGGGATACCAGTCAACTGTAAATGTATTCATTGCTGATTTATGCCAATGAAAGTGCTACTGAAATTCATTCACATTCTAGTACATATATTTTGAGATTATTTTTATATTAGCTATAGGATGGAACATATATTTTTCTGCAATGTTATAAATAAAAGTGTCAGGAAGATAGCTCGGTAGACTAAGCACTTGCTTAGACAAGCCCAGGGACCAGGGTTTGTTATGCAGCACCGCATGCTAAGTGTTAGCCCCACCCCTGGGCACTCTGAGATGGCCGCTGAGTCTGGGAATAGTGGTAGAGGCCTAGAATCCCAGAACTGGGAACACTAAAAACAGGAGGATCACTATTAGTCCAAGGTACAGTATCAAATATATAAAATAATAACAATAATAATAATAATAATGATAAATACTACGGTTCAGTTTTTAATTACACTAAACACTTCTGAAGCAATTCTTTATTATAATTTTTGGTTTAGTGATTTGAGGAGTTAAAGTATTTATTTTTACTTATAAAGTAATGTGATACATTTTCGATCAGTTTTCTGTAAAAGTCACACCAATAGGTACAACTGTAGGTTTTTAGCATTACTAAAGCATATTTTAAAAGCATGGGTTATCTTGATGCACTTCCCTTTTACAAAATGTCTATGTATTACCTGTTAACAATATTTTATTTTCTTCTTTATTTACATTTTGCCTTTCTTATACAAGAGACAACTTGTAGGAATAGAGAGTGAAAGGAATGAGAAAATGATTTGCATGTGTTATGTGAATGTTCCAACCCTGCAGGAGGTATGTAAGTAGTGCGTACTGAAAACATGCTAATAAAATATTTTAAAAATAGTCTTCTCACTATGTTGAATAGAAGTGGACCTCCTCTCATTTTCTCAAATGTCTAAGAAACAATTTTTGATTTTACACTACTGATGATAATTTTAACTTTGAGATTTTTTCATATGTAGCTTTTATTAAGTTGAGAAGTCTTTTTGCTTCTATTTTGCTGAGAGACTTATTAAAAAAAAAATGAGGGATGGCCAGATAGCTCAGCAGGCTAAAGCACCTACCTAGGTAGGCACAGGGACCGATGTTGATCCCCAGTGTTCCCTGCTGGTGCACATCTGCAGTCCCAGTGCTTGGAGGCTGAAAACAGGAGAATCACTATGAGTATGATCTATGTAGTGAGATGCTTCAGACTCTGTACTAGAAAGAAAAATAAATAAAATAATAAAATTATTGGATACTGCCCATTTAATATTGAAATAAACCATGTAATAATTCTTTATTTCACTAAAGTAAATGACAATGTTGGTTGAGCTGCACTTGTGAGGCCACCTTTGTGTCTTATAAAATCCTGAAATATTTTGGATTTGCCACAGTCACTTCAAGTAGCAAAATATCTTACTATAAACCGAATGGCTTCGAAACAGTGAAATTATTCCCATTTATGAATTTATGAATGTCTTTCTAATATGGTAAAAGTGGTGAAGGGAATCTCAGGAGATTCATATAAGGTCACTAATTGCATTAATGAGGTCTCTAGCTTTAGTATTTATTCATGTGACAGAGCCCTATAACTTATTACTATCAGCCTCATTACAACAAATGAATTTTGAGCAGAAACAAATGTTTGCACCACTACACTGCAAGGTGGAACCAAGAAGTTAAAAGTAGCACACTAAAAACAATTCGATATGAAATGGAAGAAGAAGCTAATAAGTAAAAGAACATTCTATATCTGTGGGTTAAATGATTGAACACTGGTAACATGTCCACACTGCATGAAGCAGTCTACATATTCATTGAGATCTTTGTGAAAACGACATAGATCTTTTGCCGATGGGAAAGAGAGCAACAGATGGAGGTTGAGTGGAGGATGGTTAGAAAAGTATTAAGATGTGCTCTATAGGTGTGCATATTATTCATAATTATTGTAATCAAAACATTAGTGTTTCAACCCAGTCAGTGTGGTTGACTAGAGGGTTCTGAATTTGACTGTACACTTTCTCCATGGTCCAGTACTCTGCATCTGGTGGGAGTAGTCCCAGAACCAAAGCTCACTCACTCCAAGATGGAACTTAGGGCCAGGAGACCTAAATGATTGTCAGAAACACAATAAGACCCTGACTAAGGAGCACACAATAAAAAGGAAAAAATAGAGGCATAGAGCTGTACCATACATCTTTAGCACTGTGAATCAACAGGTGCTCTCTAAATTTTCGTTTTGTTTTGTTCTCATCTTCTTCCTCTCTTTTATCAATTTCTTGACAACAATAATGTCATATGAGTAAACATTTTCTTTCCTCTTTCTTGTTCACATCAAAACTCCTAGACATTCTCTTCCAACCCTTCCCTCCACTGTTCTACAATTGTCCACATTTGAATGATAATTAGGTGCCCTCAAGAATTCTTCCTACTATATTCAATCTCATTCAAGTTTACATTCTACTCCATATCGTCCTGAAACCCTCACTCCCACACCACCCCCTGGACATGGAAAAATCACTATAATAAGAAGTATAGAATTGTGTATATAAAGGGGCATTATATTATATTTCTGTAGCCCTTCCTCTCATAGTTATAGATTCCACACTAATAGTTACCACAGTTTGTCAGCAGCCCAGTTGTTCTCGAGCCATTGTTATTGCCAACTTAATTATTTTAAATATGGTGTCATGCATTCTACTACCAGTTTTTGGCCCATATTCCAACACTGTGGTTATAAGGGGTCATAAATATCGCCATAGTCCAGTACCAATGGAAAGTGTCAGAAGGTGAATTGATAGCAATTCCGCAGACTTAACATATTGGGAAGGTAGTTCTCAGGATGGACCTAAAGATTAAAAACTACCAATATCTAGAAGACATTCAGAAGAGCAGACAACTCCAAAAAGTCCTCGACACTGGCATTAAGGCCATTTCCCATAAATCTATGAGCATCAACTTAGAAAACAAAATAAAATTGAAAATGAAAAGATGAACAGCCAGGCATGTTGGTGCATGCCTGTAATCCCAGCACTTGGGAGGCTGAGGCAGGAGGATTGATGGGAGTTTGAGACCAGCCTGGGCTATAAAAGAGAGCTCCAGGCCAGCCTGAATGGCATAGTGAGAATCTGTCTCAAAAAGACAAAAAAAAAAAAAAAAAAAAAAAAAAAAAAAAAAAAAAAAAAAAAAAAAAAAAAAAAAAAAAAAAAAAAAAAAAAAAAAAAAAAAAAAAAAAAAAAAAAAAGAAAAGATGAACAAGTGAAATGTAATGCTAAATGCTCAGTCTAACTAGGAAAAGTCCAGAGTATAAAATCATGGAGGCATTTGGAAGCCAAAAACAGTACTCTGAAATGATAGCAGCAGTGTGCAAAAAACGATAAGAGGCCATAGGGAAAAAAAGTAATCTCTAGGGTGCAAAAAGAAATGAAAATGAGACAGCTATGTGACTGATCACGCAACAAAGAAAAACACCTCAAAAATTGCAAAAGACAACTAAAAATCAGTGCAACAGCTACATAAAAATGACATAAGACTGAATTAGAATACATGAGAAAGCCAGAGGCAGTGTAAAAGCTAATAAAATCCTCTTCACAGAAATAGCGGTAGAAAACTTTTCAAACATGGATAAAGAATTTGAAATACAAAGAAATGAAGTATATCATACTCCAAATATTTATAACTAAAACATATCTATACCAAGGCATAAAATAATCAAGTCTCTAGAAATTCAACACAAGAACAAAATATTGCAAGCAGACAGAGAGTGCTGGGGATACAGTTCAGCAGCACAGCACCTGCTTGCTGAAACTCAAGTTGTGAGTTCAATTCTGAGCACAAACAAACAAAAACAGCCAGAGAAAATGAACTTATCACTTATCCAGGATAGTCCATCAGAATCACAGCAGACGTCTCAACACAAAGCCTCAAAATAAGAAAAGCTTGGAGTGAAGTATTTCAAACCCTACAGGAAAAGAATTTTCAATCCATATTAATGTATACTGTACATTCTGTAGAGTTGATTTATTGGTGATAAATGTCTTAAGTTGTTTTGTCAGGGACCTATCCTATTTCTCCATCAATTTTGAAAGATGCTTATAGTCCTAGCATTGAGAAGACTGAGAAAGTAGGATCACTATGAGTCCAAGTTGCAAATAAAGAAATAAATAATTCTCTAAAAGAATATAATAGAAAGAGATAAGGAAGAACACAAACACATGAAAATCGATAGAGAGAAACCACCAGGCAGCACAAGCAATTAAACAGAGGGACAAAAATCAGAAAATGTTGCATGATTTTTCCTGCATCTTAGTTGTGTTAAGAGATCCTTTCTCACCTTTTCACCAGCTGTAACAGTGTCTCCAAGATCTGAAACTCTGTCTTCACTTTCATTCAGATGGCACTTCCAGCGTGTTACTGAGGTTTCAAGTTCCTGCGTATCTCTTTGAGTCTGTTTCATGCGATCTATTTCTTTCCTATATTGCTCGTTCAAGGAGACCAAAGTTTTCCTAATCTCTCCCACTTTTTTATCAGTGTCTTCTTCGGAAGTAGTTATTAATTCTTTCATTACGGTTACCTTTTCTTTTCTTTTCTTTTTTTTTTACTTCAGAACTCATTTCTGATCTGTGTTCCTCTCTACCATTCTGCAGTTGACTCTTTAATTCAGATGCTATTAATTCAGAAAGTTCTTTTCATTTATTGAGAGATTATTCCTAATTTGATATCCTCTATGCCTACTTGCAGTTGTTTATTTCAGATGTTATTAATTCAGAG
>PVJA010001038.1:52037-89556 GCA_004027025.1 Myocastor coypus
TTTTTTTTTTTTTTTTTTTTTTTTTTTTTTTTTTTTTTTTTTTTTTTTTTTTTTTTTTTTTTTTTTTTTTTTTTTTTTTTTTTTTTTTTTTTTTTTTTTTTTTTTTTTTTTTTTTTTTTTTTTTTTTTTTTTTTTTTTTTTTTTTTTTTTTTTTTTTTTTTTTTTTTTTTTTTTTTTTTTTTTTTTTGCTTCAGAGATTATTTATGACCTAATTTTCTCTTTACTTCTCTGCAGTTCTTTCTTTACTTCAGATGCTATTAATTCAGAGATTTCAGCTGTGACTCCCCTTTTCTTCTATGTTAGTGTCTCCTGCATTTTTTGTGGGTGGTCTTGGGACCTGAGATTGCATTTTACTCCTTATCATTGTCATTGTGCAGAGCACTGTCCTCTCACCAAAGGTCAGAGAAAGTTCCAAGAAAAAGAGATAGCAATTGTAAATATTAACAGATATGAAAAAACAACTAAGTACTAACAGATGTAGTGCAGGATCTGATTAATATACCATTTTTGCAAATTGATATGCCAACTAGACAAAAATGAATAAAGAAATATGAGAATTAAACTACTCCTGTTCTCCTGTAAGGACCCACAAGATAGTTCAGTGGACTAAGCATCTGCATAGACAAGCCCAGAGACCAAGTTTTGCTCTCTAGACCCTTGGGTGTACTAAGCTGACTATAGAGATCAGGTGTGGTGACACATGCCTATAATCCCACTGCTGGGAAGGATAATAATAAAGACAGAAAGAAATAAATTACTCCTGTGGAAAAAATGGACTTGGCAGATGTCTAGACAGTGTTCTAACACAAAATATCAGAATGCACACTCTGTCGGTTTATGTGACATTCTCCGAAACAGACCATAATTAGTTGTCAAAATATGTGTAACTGAATGTAGAAAAAGTGAAAGTATCAAAGTAATGCTATTATCATGCAATGAACCTGAAAATCAAGAACTAATGAAATCACAAAAGAAACATAAATACGTGGAAATTAAACAATATTCCTCTGAACAACCAATGGGTCACTGAGAAAAACAAAGATGGAATTACACTGTATATATGATTAAATTATTACCCATAATAAGCAATTAACTCTCTCTTCAACAAAACAGAACTAGGTTCAAATAAACACCCTAACATGAAGCTTAAACTTCTAGAAACAGAAGGACAAATCAAAGCCAAACCTTGTATGAGGGAGCAAATTATAAAGATAGCAGCAGAAATAAAAACAAAGAAAACAATAGAAAGAATCAATGAATGGAAAAGTTGCTTTTTTGAAGAATAAATATATTTGAAAATAAACAAACTCATCGAAAAGAGTAAGCAAAAGACATAAATTCAAGCACTCAGTATTAAAAAGGGAAAATCATATTGCATGCCACAGAAATTCAGAAAATTATCAATACTTACTATAAGAACCTGCATTCTAAAAAGATAGAAAACACAGAAAAAATGGATAGATTCCTAGGTATGATCCAACTGTCAAAAGATGTGAACATTCTAAAGAACCCAATATCAGCCAATTAAATTAAAATAGTAATTAAAAATTTACTAAAAATTTACCCATAAAGACAAGTTGAGACTCTGGCAAATTTGCCATTGAATTACATAAGAAATTTATAGAACAACTGATGCCACTAATGGTGAAATGCTTTTAAGAAAATCAAAGGACACATTTTTTCCAAAATAATTCCTGGAAGCAAATATTAACCTGATTCAAAAATCCAGAGAAGTATTTAATCAAAAGGAAAGATGTAGGTCAATTTTCCTAATAAACATAGGTGCAAAATATTCAATAAGACAATAACAAATATAATAGAGCAAGTCATCAAGAAGATTATATATCATGACTAATTCCATTCATTCCAGGGATGCTGGGATGGTTCAACATATACAAACCAATAAATATAACATGCAACATAATAGAATCAAAGACAAAATTAGTTATTACATAGTAATTTCAATAGAAGCAGAAAAATGTTTCACAAAGTCCCTTGCCCATTTGTAATAAAAATTTTACAGAAAATTAGAATAGGTGGCTTTTGCCTCAATCTAAAAAAAAAAAAAAAGCCGGGCATGGTGGCTCACGCCTGTAATCCCAGCACTTGGGAGGCTGAGGCAGGAGGATTGGTGCAAGTTCGAGACCAGCCTGGGCTATAAAAGTGAGCGCAGGACCAGCCTCAACTGCATAGCGAGACCCTGTCACAAAAAAAAAAAAAAAAAAAAAAAAAATCTATGATAAATAAACAACTAACATCATCCTAAATGGTCAAAATCCAAAAGGTTTCATTCCCAAGTGTTCAACAAAACAAGGATTTCTATGATAACCATTCCTAGTCAATATAATTCTGAAAACTTTAGACAAAAAATAAAGGAATAAACACAGAAAAAGAGGAAGTGAAGTTATCATTATTTGCAGATGACATGATACTCTACACGGAAGCCACAAAAACTCCACGAAAATCTTATAGGTTTAATATTCAAATTTAGTAGCATAATTGGTTATAGTCAACACCACAAAATCAATAGCATTTCTATAAATAGTAACAAACTCATAGGGAAATTAGAAAAAGCACCCCTTTACAATAACATAAAAGATGAACAAAATTTAAGAATTGATATAGCAAAGGATGTAGAAGGAGATACAGTGAAAATTACAGTACTCAATAATCTTGCTTACCTTTCTCATTGGGACAAAAATACCGAACACCCCAAATGATGGATGGAGATTTGGAGAGATAGATCTGAAATCTAAGCTCCTGTCTGGGAGGCACAAGGACATAAATTTAATCCCAGGCACCGTATGCCCTGCTGACCCCGGAGCCCCAAGCTTGCCATGTAGGCCTTGAAACAGTGATAGTGTAGAAATCTCAAAACTGTAAGGCTGAGATTGGAGGATCACTATGAGTCTGAACTGTATAACAAGACCTTGTGTCAAACATAAATGTGAAAATCAAGGGAAAAAACGTTTATTTAGTTGAGAGGTACTGGAAGTTTCAGTTCATACCCAACTGACTCCAACACAGAGTGATGCATGACAGAGGACACCGCCTCATGGCATTAGAAAAACAGAAAAAAGCAAAGGGAGGAGCAGCAGCTGCAACAGCTAGCAAGCCTCTCCTTCTCCCTCATGTTTTATGCAGATTACCTATCTCAGGGTCAGTGTAACACTAACATCCATAATATTCACATTGGATCAAGAGTGAATGACAAACTCTAGACGTTTCCCCAATGACTGAATGAGGCTTTGGGGGGAAACTAGACACAAACTGTTACACATATATAAGGGGATCAGGAAGATACCTGGAAGCATAACCCTTGCTGAGGCATACAAAGAGTCAACACATTGAAAATGACCATACTCCCAAAACTGATATACACATTTAATGCAATCTCAATCAAAATGCCATTAGAATGGTTCACAGTTCTAGAGAAAGCACCCCTGAAATTGATTCAAAACTAAAAGAGATCTAAAAGAAGAAAGCAATTCTGGGCAACAAAAGAAAGTCAGTTGGCACAAAATGCCAGAGATAAAATTACATTACAAAGCTAGTGTGATAAACTGAGCATAACACTGGCAAAAAAAAAAAAAAAAAAGTAGGTCTGGGAATCAGTGAAACAGAGCAGAAGATGCAGACACAACTCTGTACATATTTAGCCATCCTATGTTTGAGAAAGGAGACAAACACGTTTCCTAGAAGAAAGTCTCTTCAGTAAATCTTGTTGGATAATCTGGCTTTCCACATGCTGAAGACTAAAACTAGACCTGTATTTATTACTATGCACGAAACTAAAGTAAAAATGGAATAACTTTGTAAATATTAAAACAGAATCAATAAAGTTCCTAGAAGAGAGCACAGGTACACATATCAAAGATATAAGTGTGAGTAAAACCCAGATTGGAAGGGAAATAACACAAAGAATTAGCAAGTGAGATCTCAACTTATTAAAAACATTTTACATGAGTAATGCAATCTCCAGCAGAGTGGTGATCACAGAAAACGCAAAGGTTGGGGAAAATGTATAGCCAGTTGTCCCTCAGACAACGGACTTGTATATAGAATATAAAATAAATTGAAAACGCCAGGCCACCTCCCAATTTAAAGACCTAATCCAAAAATGGGCATTGGAAATGAATATATAGTTCTCCGATGAAACACAAATGACAAATAAATACATGAAAAAATGCTCAAAATCACTAGTCATTTGAGAGATTTATTTTATTTTATTTTATTTTTGTCTTTTTTGAGACAGGGTCTCGCTGTACAGTTCAGGCTGGCCTTGAGCTCAGATTTGTAGCCCAGGCTGGTCTCAAACTCTCACAGATCCTCCTGCCTCAGCCTCCCAAGTGCTGGAATTACAGGAGTGCGCCACCACGCCCGGCTTGTGTGGAGATTCTTTAGAAAACTAGGATTAGAAGTATTATCCAACACAACCAGTTTCCTCCTGGGGATCTTCCTAAAAGAATTACAACTATACGCTTGTGATACATGTGCACCTAGTCTATAGCAAAAGAATTTGTAATAGCAAAATCCTGAAAATAATCCAAATGCCCATTGACCAAGGAATGTATATAAAAAATGTGGTAATTTTTTAGTATAATAGGGTACTACTCAGCCATAAGAGAGGATAAATTGGAAGGGTTTGTAGTCAAATGGATGACACCCAATAAGTGAAATAAATTAGACCTCTACATGTAAATGTTGTGTTACCTTCTTAATGTCCGAAGCTGAATGATTAAATAAGATCGAAAATGTCTAACAGACAATGATTTGTGAAAGCAGACTATTTAAAACAATAAAGAAATTTTGATGAACAGAAGAGAAAAAAAAAACAGGGGAAAGAAAGTAAAGAACATAATTATTGACAAGATAGAAGTTATACAGCTAGTTTCTCTAGTTCATTCAAATGATATGTTTATGTTAATATTGCTTGGACAAGGTCACATGCCTTTATCTTGTACTTTAAATAACTATTACAAAAATACACAATGTATTAATTATTGTAAGTCTCCTACTACACTATTTTGTAACTCTGTTATTGCTATTTTCCTCTTTAAAATAAAAATTTAAAAACAATACACACAAACAAAAATGCATAGAGCACTGATGATATAATTTTCAGAAATAAACTGATCTATGTGTAGTCAACTCACCTTTTATAATAGTACCATGTAGAATAGTCTATATAATAAAGGATATTGGGAAAACTATTATCTACATGTAAAACTAGAAATTGGATCTTGTCTTTATGCATACAACTTAAATCATAAAGCACTAAAATTTGGATGTAATTTGTAAAATCATGATAATTTTGATAGAAATAAATGTTATGTGTAATAAATCATAAGCCAGTCAAATGTAGAAAGTATTTCTTGACTCATCTAATGTGAAAAAAATTAAATAGTTAATGAAAAAGAAGCAGATAATAAAATAGAGCTTAGCAAAGGGTAGGATGGGCATACATGATGAAATAGTTTTACTAAATTTGTATACAGCTATGCTTATACATAAATTATATCAGGTATCTGCCATTCAACATTCTGCTTATAGTTCATGTGATACTGTATACTTAAAAATTTGTTGAGATGGAAGATATCATCTGAAATCTTTTTGTAACCCCCAAAGAAAGGACTACAATGATACTTTAGAGATTAGACATCTTTACTACCTGGGTTGTGTTAATGGCAACACAAGTGTATTCATCTATCTAAATTTATTAACTTGTATACATTGATTATGTATAAATTTTGTATACCAATTGTACCCTAACACACCTGGAAAAATACAGATATTGATGTGTGTTTACATAGTTACATTCAAATAGATGCTAAATAATTGATATTTTGGGTGACACCCCCTTGGGCCCCCCTCCTATCACTCTCTTAAACAGCAGATTTCTTTCTCTCAATAAATATGTTCTGCTCATTAAAAAAAGAATTGATAATTTTAACTTTGTATACATTAAAGAAACATTAAGTGACAGAAAGGAAATCGTATGGTGATTGTCCAAAAAATTAAAACTAGAAATTAAATTTGACACAGATACTCCCCTTCTAGGTGTCTTTCAAAAATGGTTAAGGCACCCTGTTAGAGTGATAGAGACATGCCATACCTATAGCTCCAGGATCCACAGTAGTTAAATCTTAGAAGCAGCCTGTGTGCCAACAAGAGATGAATGGATAAAGGAAATGGAGTCATCTTTGCCACAAGGAAGGATGAACTTGAGTCGACTGTGGGAAAATAGAGACACTGTAAGAAGATAATGTTAAGTCAAATAAATCAGACTCACATCACATGGTTTCTGTTATATGAGAAACCCAAGATAAGAGAAAACTAAAGGATGAATAATATGAAAAAGAGAAATGCGTGGTTCTTTTGTAAGAGAAAGGGGATGAATGATGCTGGAGCGGAGAAGGAGCAAAGGGATGAGAATATAACTGATGTGTGTTTTCTGTGTTTATCAACCCCTTAGTAGAAATGTGATCATTATGTGCCAAAAATAAGATTAAAATTAACATTAAAAACAATGTAGAAGGAAAATTTATATTTATTGTCTATTGCCATGTGAGTCATCTTCTTTATTCAGATACATAATACATTCTCAGTTCTAACACACATGCACATCACACACACACACACACACACACACACACACGTGTAGATAATGATCATAACAAAAATATACTGGTACTTTGGATTTTAGTTAGAGGATGAGTTAGTAAATAAAACCTAAAATTCTGAAGGTCTCTCAATCTCTGTGAACATTATGAACCCATAATGGTGAGGAACTCACTTGGCTTCAGCATCCCACAAGCCCCAATTTCAAGAGAAGAAACACTTCAGAGAATACGTGTGTAGTGTTCTAAATCTTTTGGAGACTTGCAATGGTGCTTTTTTCTGCTTTCTTTCACTTCTTTTTTCTTCATATCCCTGAAGAAAAACGCAGACTCTTGATACTGCTGTAAATTGCTCTGACTGTTATGTTTGAAAAGAAAAGGTGCTCTGAGGCACAGAGCAGCAGCATATTGTGTGTTCTATAAGGTCAAGATTGTCTTCCCTCAGGAAATATAGAAAGAACAGTGTGAATAATGATTAAGGGGGGCAGGCTTTTCAGGTAGAAACAGTAATATTTTTTAGGGGCTTGAAGAAATGTAAAGAAATCAAAACCATCCTGTCTCTTTCTTTACTCTCTGTTTCTGTCTTTGTCTCCATCTCCATCTCAGGCTGTCTCCGTTTCTCTTGTCTCTGCGTGTCTGTCTGTCTGTCTGTCTGTCTGTCTTTACGTCTGTCTGTCTGATCTGTGCGTGTGCGTGTGTGTGTGTGTATGGGCTTCCGTGTTCTTGTGATCATCTTACATTAAATTAGACTCCATGACAAGTCACACACTCTATAATCAGCACAGAATTAGTAAAGGGATGCTGCAAAATTGACTTATGACCCTTCAATTACATTTCTATACAAGGCTATTGTTGAACGAGGATGAGAAATTTACTTGGAAAATATTTTTGAAAGAAGATGACATTGTGACCACTTTTCCAAATGGAATTAAACAAACAAACACATTGATTTCCTGCCTAAACTGATGTTACACAAGGCACGCTGACAACAAAGGGACTTCCAGAAGACCTAGAAGTATCTCTGGAAAAGAATGGTCTGTAAGACAAGTTTCTGATAAATGACACTCTTTGGCCCATAGTCTTAAGAGGGCAAGGCAGTAACAGGACTCCAAGTTGGGACCAACTCATTGGGTGCATGATCATTTCTCTGGTTCATGTAAGGGTCAGACTATAGTCAAAAGATTAGCAACAATTGTTGGTTGTTCTTCTGTGGCTTTTCTTTACAGCAACTGACATCGACATTGCTTAATTTTTAGGATAGTTAAAAATGACTGAGAAATTAAAAATGCCTAATATTATGGGACTTACTTTGTCATACACACAAAGCAGTTATCATAAAGAATAAGAAACCTACCTAAACAAAGTAATAGTTCAAACTGTAACCTAGATTAGGGGAATTTCAAACCACGTTACAAGGATATCACCATTTAAATGAGCATAATTTCATGATCTTTCCACCTTTGCACAAAATCAGAATAATCAAAAACTCTTAACCAGATGAGAATGAAGGCGACTGAATAAAGAGAGGAGATGAAATTATTTAAAATAAAATCTAGGGGCCAGGGAGATAGCTCTGTGAAACAACTGCCTGCCTAGCATGAGGTCATGAGTTCGAATCCTTGTCCTGTAAAAAAAATAAAAATAAAATCTAGAATGATAATTTTTGCAGAGGAATAAAACTAAAGAGTTATGGAACAATGCACCTACCTTACAAGCAAATACTTAAACAGAAATGTGTCGCAGGAAAAATCGCACCTCTTGGTTGTGAAGCATGAAAAGATTCCCAGATACCTGTTAATATTCAGACGCCAAGGATGAATGGAAGGAAATCTGTTTTCTCTCTGAAAATACTCGAAGTCATCAATGAATGGAATCTAATTGAACTGACCAAAAATCTTACCTACAAATAGATTCAGGTATCCTTCAACAAACAGTCATGTTATATATGAGTTGCAAATTAGTGCCTATTTCTTGTACTGAGATTTTATACAACACAGACATCATATAGAAAGATGCTACAAATATTAATTAGAAAGTAAAATACTAACAATTTAATAAAAAATAAAAGCCAACAGACAAAAGACTTCAAGATACTCAAACTTTGAAATTACTTAGCAAGTATTAAAATTAGAGCAACAATTTCATGAATAAATTTTTACTTTTATGTGGCATGATAAATTATATATTTAAAAAATATAAACTGATTTTATACTTTTAGTGCATACTGCTTTTGGCCATAAATATAGTATCTTTCATATACATTTATTTTTGACTGATTTGTCTTTCAAGATTTTGGATTGCATTGAGTAGATAATTTTGTCAATTACTTTTGTAATATAAGACTATGTTTCCACAATGTCTTCAGTATTTTAAAATCAACATGATGAATATAACTTACGTGCCAATCTAAACCCTTACTGTAAGGGCTGGCAAAATAGCTCAGTGGATTAAAGAGCCTGTAAGCAAGTACAAGGCCCAGGGGTTTATCCCCCAGCATGCCATGTTGGCCCTGACTCTAGGAACACACAACTATAATAACAGCTCTGGGGAGGCTGTAAATAGGTGAATCACTACAAGACCCTGAACACTCTGCAGGCCCTTCCTTAAAATAGAAAAATAAATAAATAAGCCCTTAATGTAAAATTATTTGTGTAAGTTTGACTTATTTTATTTTTATTATGAATACTAGTTTAAAAAGTTTATATAGTGCTTTTTTTACCTTCTTAACCATTTTCTAGTGAATTTTGGTAACATTAATTTTCAAGGATTTTGTCTTGTGTCCAAACTGTAAAATATATTTATTTAAAATATTCCTATGTTGCATGTTTAATAATACAAGTATATCTAAAGATATATTTCTTATAGTTACTATTAAATATTTCTTTCATCTTTTGATTACCTTGGTTATATATTATGGTTCATGAACTTACTTTATTTATCTTCATTCTTTTAGGAGAGGGTCTACAGGGTACTACTAGATCAGACTCTTAGCAGTCCATGCATTTATAGTCTCCCAAGAGCTGGGATTGCAGGTGTGTGCCACCACACCCAGTCTCAATTGCTGTCTCTGGATTCCCCGTGGGCAGGGTAAGCACAGCAGACCCAATGAAAAGTTGAGAAGGATATATATATTGTTGGGGGGAGGGTGCTTACGCTGCCTCAGGTTGCTCACGCTGCCTCAGGTTGTATCTGGAAAGGCATTCAGAGGTGGAGATCAAGCCAGGGTCCCCTCTGCCTGTGCTGAGCAGGCACTTAAACATCTGAGAATAGCAATGTGTAATACTAAAATCATGCTTGGAATTCCTGCCATTTGGATTTTCAGAGGTATGCTGCTTTTAATGTAATTTCGATTATTGCTACACTCTTTCCAGTAAATGTTTGTTAAAAAAAAAAAAAAAAGACAGATTATAAAAGACAAGGAAAAATGCCATAGGATTGACCTGCTACAATTTTGTATATAGTTAGATTTCTAAATTTCTGTGTAAAGCTGTATAACTTTTTTTTATCACATGCTATAGAAATTTATTAGAATATCAATGATTTATGGAAAATACCAGTTTCATGTTAAAGCTGAGAAGTTTGATATTCAGAAAGACAGTGATATTAAGCTTACGTACCTATGTTATAAAATAATAGCATCACTAAGTATCTCTTCAGGAGGGTTCAGAACTGAAATTTGCAGACCAAATTTTAGAAAAAAAGGGCGGTAAGGTTAGCCAATATTTTGGCCCTACCTTTTTAAAATCAGTGAGGACTCAGAACATAAGGGAACCTGCACTATAACATCCTATAACTCATAGGCATCTCAAATTTTCTGTTCAAAGAGGTTATAGGGCCACTGGGGAAATATAATGAAGATGTGCAGTGTGCCTAAAGAAAGTCACCTAGAGAGAAAACATTCTCTCAGGCTCTCAGAGAGATCAAACTGGTCAAGCATTGGCTGTGACTCATCCAGATGGCTGACACTGACAAAAGTTCTACAAAATGCTGCACATGTTTCAACGTAAATCCTGAGAGAATTTGACTAATCTGGTCAGAAACAAAAGTTCCTTAGCCACAGGCAACCCGCTTGGGTCCCCTTCTGTCCTTCTTGCCAGACAGAAGGTTTCTTTCTCTTAATAAATCTATTCTGCTATTCTGCTCATTAAAAAAAAAAAAAAAAAAAAAAGTTCCCTAGCCTTTGTTATATAGATCTTGCTTTAACTTGGCCTTAATCACCTGTTGGAAAAATTTAACCAGGAGGCATAAAAAGTAAAGTTAGATTAGTATGATGAGCTTTAATAGGCTCAAGTCAACAGCTTCCAACATTGCCAGCACTACTATTATAGACTATTAGATTATGTGTACAACTTTCTCTTATATACCACTTTCTCTTAGTTCAATGAAAAGAAATATTTGTACCAATACTGTTTAGAAAAGTTATCATGTCTGCATCTTGTACTCTGAATGATTACTATGAAAACAACAATATGCATTGTATTAATTATTGTGGCTGTCCTACTAATGTGTTTTGAAACTGTGTCATTGTTATTTCTTATCAAAATAAAAAAAGAAAAAAGAAAGGTAAGGCATATGTTGTTATTATTACAAACCAAAGAGAATACTTCAGCAAGGTCTAACCAAATGGAATTCTATACTTCCTTGAAAAGTGATAATTGACATGCATATCTGACCAACACTTCCTAAGTAAAATTAGTAGAAAAAAGAAAAAATTGAACATACAATTGTTCAGCATAAGATATATTTTATAAGGCTTGCATAACTTATGAATCATTCCAGGATAACATGATTATATAACTTCCAATGAGACATAAATACATAAGCTTACTATAAAGCTTTTAAAAAAGGTGTTTATTGAGATAAAGTAGCATGAAAAAGGTAAAGGATTATAGACAATAAGAATCCATAATACAGAAAGGAAACAAAACAGTTAAAACTTTTTGCATTAGGTATAATTATATTTATATTTTAATATTTCTTTATAGCCAGTATAATAGGTCATATGTCATAACTGAAGAATAAATATTAATTCATCTATAACTGATTTTATATTAATGGAGTTTTTTATGCTACTTAAATATTTAGTAAGTACAAATCCTTTTCTATTCCTTTTCTTTACTTTTTTTTTTTTTTTTTTTTTTTGGGACAGGGTCTCACTATGCAGTTCAGGCTGGCCTTGAGCTCACTTTTGTAGCCCAGGCTGGTCTCGAACTCGCACTGATCCCCCTGCCTTCTGTTCCTTTTCTATGTAGATAAGATCTAGATATTCTGCAGGAAGAATAGTAAACATGCTCAGCTGAATATTTGATAAGTTATATGTACAAAAATATAAAAGCTTTAGAAATTTCATTTAAAATTAGAAGTTTTCCATGGAGTTTGTAATTCTCTTAATAACAGGATTAATAGTTTAATTAATTAAAATGAACAATATGGTTCATTCACTGATTAGTACATTAAATATGTATGAATGATTTATCATAAGCTTACTGAGTGCATGTGATCTTCTTGAGAGATAACATCCTTTTTTCTGATCTTAAAAAAAACTAAGTAGACTTTATAGATGTGTAAGTGAATTGTGGAATGTTCTGCAGTAAGTTTAGTCACATGTGACAATAAACATGAGACAAATGTGCAAAAGAATACAAATATATTCCTGTGTGTAAAAGTTTACAAGTGACACATTATATTATAAATAAGACAAATAATGAAGAATGTTCAAAATAATAAAGAATAACTATGATTCTAACATTAATATGAATAATGTACTTTGTGACAGCATCTGTCCACTTCTTTTTTCTTTTCGTTCCATAAACAAATTCACCTGCTGCTCTATCTCCATGCACCATGTTTTGTTTCAAGTTCTACATAGAAGAGAAAATAAAGGGCTTTCTGTATTTGAACTTTACCTTGATATATCTAAGGGGAATCATCTCTGTATCTCTATTGGATATCTGGTTGTTACTCATTGGGGAGAGCTTCCACAGGCTTCCCTCCAAATGGATTCTGGATTAATAGGTTTTTCCAATAATAGTTACAATAGAGGAAGACACTGGGAAAGACAGTGCAAATTTGTTTCATGTGAGCTAATATTTTCTTTGTTTCATAAAATGATGAGGTATTCCAACGGAATATGATGTTTATTTTCCCTTTCAATGATAGGTGAGATGTACATAGTTAAACCTTTGAGAGGTATCCAAGAAAGACAAATTTTCAGGGGAAGATATACACTTTTAGGTAACCACAAGACCTCATCAAATGTACAACTATCTTTCTGTGCATAGACAAAGAAGGAAAACGCAAGGGTGGAAATTGTGGGTCAAGTCATTATGGAATAATCATGTAATGATAGTCCATCTGAAGAAACAGAATTCAACATTTAGTATAAAAATATTGAAGGCAATAAAAAATTAATAAATATATTGTATGGATTAATCTACAGTGTAATAAAATATTTCTCACATAATATGAAGGATAAAAAGGATAACCAATGATCCCCTGACTTGTACTGGGGAGCACTGAGATGGCAATTGAGACTGGGTGTGGTGGTGCACACCTGTAATCCCAGCTCTTGGGAGGCTGTAAGCAGGTGGATTACCACGAGTCTGATCTAGTAGTGAGACCCTGAATATCCTGTAGACACTTTCCTAAAAACTAAAAAAAAAAGAATATCCGAAACGTGTCATATGTCATCAAAGTTGAAAAGTACGAGAATTAAATGTAATTGAAGTGAGTGAAAACACTTGAGTAATATTGTATCCATCGAGCGTTGGAAATTAGTAGGTAAGTAGAAAAGAGTAAGAAAATGAGAAATATCCAATCATTGTGTTTTGAGGATGATGAATGAGTGTGAGTTCCATTTACAAAATAAGAAATGAAAGAAAAATGAATAAAGGCAAGAAAGAAAACGTGAGAAAGAAATCAAAATCTTGAGTAGTTTCAAGGACCCGCATAGCAATGTAAAGGTGCTCAGTGAGCAAGAACAAGAGTGGCTGGAATGTGAATAACAGCTGGAATGATGATAAGTTCACGATGTATGTTGCCTTGAGCAGCAGCATAACACCTCAGGAAAAATATCAATATTCAATATCTAGGTAATGAAGAAAAATCTTTTGATTGAGAAAAAAAAGAGATGGCTCTACATAGATGCTTTAATAATACTGGAAGAGTGTTACAGAAATTGAGAAGATACATAGTTTAGTAATGGCTCTCTGAAGGTCAATAAATAAGGAAAATAGTCTATTAAAAATATAGAGGCAAATGTATTAAAGAAAGTATTGATGCGTGCCATTTTACTTCACTTTTGAGATAAAAATTCGGCTGATGGTTGAAAACTAGACTGCACAGAAGAAAATGAAAAAAGGATTTCAGAATATGCTCTGAATACTCTGATATATATAAATATAAATATAAATATATATATATATATATATATATATATATATATATATATATATATGAACTGGAAGAGCAAGTCCATTCATCTCTTTATGCTGACATTTAAGTTTATGCATTTTCAATAGTAACTGTTGCACTTAGGCTGAATTCCTTGAAGGCATAGTAAGTCATGCATACCCAGCAACTTTCTTTGTACCATTTTCTAGAGGATGTATTTCAAAAGAAAAGCTGAATAAACTGTTTCTAATAGTTTTCATGTGGTGTCCTTGTTCTCTCCATTATTTATTGAATTCTAAAATTTTCTTGCATATGTATTTCTGCCAACACCACCTATTGGATTCAATTTTATGTAAAGTACTAGCAATTGTGGAAGCAAATAAAATTTCAACCAAAAAGTAGAACTAATAAAGTAGAAATAAAAAGAACAGAGAGCCTTAAACTTTATAAACAATAGTACTATTCGAAGTTTGGATTTGTAAAGAAAATTCAGATTTTTCTTATCCTGTCCATATTGCATCATCTTATATCATTACAAGAAGAGGTTGACTGCAGAAAAATAAGATATTTTGAAAATTCCTAAATTCACACTTTTTTTTTGTCTTTTTGAGACAGGGTCTTGCTATGCAGTTGAGGCTGGCCTTCAGCTCACGTTTGTAGCCCAGGCTGGTCTCAAACTGGCACCAATCCTCCTGCCTCAGCCTCCCGAGTGCTGGGATTACAGGTGTGCACCACCTTGCCTGGCTAAATTCACACTTCTAAGGCACCGCATCATAATTGTTTTGCCTTATCATGTGTTACTGTTGCTAATCAAATGTTTTGCTCATTGTATAATACAGGCTTTAAATAAAGGAACATACACGTAGAACATCCACTGTGGTTTTAGAGGGTGCCTAGTGGGATAAGCAATTACCACGATGTGCTGTGTACTACATCCACCTCTTTGACTATATTTTCTGACAAGAAATTTATGGTAACAGCATTTGGCTCCTAAAGAACTTTAAACAAAATAGAAATGCCTTTTGAAATGATTTCCAGATAAATCAAAGTCACTGAAAGCCTCACAACATTTAAGAAATACAAAAACTTTAAGAAATATGTATGTGTATGATGCTCCCACTAGATTCAGGGAATCACTGGAGACACTATCTAAAATTGGGCACATTTTCATATCCTAAGTCTAACATACTCTTGCAATGGGATCTTTAGCAGCATTCATTAATATTAATTTATCTAAATCTAGAATTTCTTTTCTTCATACATACAGTTTTAAATATAACGGTGATATATATCAAAGGTGAAAATCCATTTTATGGTTTATCAGTTAAAAGAGTTTGCTATTCTATTACTTTATTTATATTCTCTCTTTGAGAGGAAAGAAGCAAGACTGAGTGACAAACTTAGGTATAATTCTAAAATTGCTGGAATAAGCTATAGTTATCGGACTTACAGTAGCTATGGAAGCTTGAATTCTACCACATTCAAGTAGAGTTGATATGTAAATTTTGATAGCTCACTTACTTCTTAGACTTTACAAGTTGTGAAAAAATGTTACACAAAGACTTACACATTTATAACTGATAAAGGAAAGATGTTGATAATTTTCAAGTTTTAAAAAAAGAACACAAAATAGTGATAGAAAATAAAACAGCATTAGAAACAATAGATTTCACTAAACAAAGTAATAGGAATTAAACACTATTTGCTGTTATATGTTGTACAATCTACAAATGAGTGGTTGCTGTAAGGGTATTCAGGTTCTCACTGCTATATCGAGCCTGTAGTGATCTGCCTGTTTACAGCCTCCCAAACGCTGGGATTACAGGCTTGCGTCCCCATGCGCAGTCTCAGTTGCAATCTCAGTGAGCCCAAGGGATGGTGTCAGCATGGCAGGTCCAGGGATTGAACCTCTTGCCCCTCCTGCTTGCAGGCATTTTAATCTACTGAGCTATTTGGCCAGCCAAGTTGGTTTACTTCTTGCTGATAACCATTCTCTGTGGTAAAGCATGGTATCTCAACATGGCTGCAATGTGCATCTCTTGAAAGACCAATGATGTTGGAACAATTTTTCACATATTTATTTGCAATTTTTTTTTTGTCTTTTTGAGACAGGGTCTCACTATGCAGTTGAGGCTGGCCTTGAGCTCACTTTTGTAGCCCAGGCTGGTCTCGAACTCGCACCAATCCTCCTGCCTCAGCCTCCCGAGTGCTGGGATTACCGGCGTGAGTCACCACGCCCGGCTTATTTGCAATTTGTATCTCTTCATTTGTGAAGTCCATATTCATCTCAGATGTTCATTTTTGAATTGGGTCATTGAAATTTGGATGCCTGATTATTTAATTCTTTATATTTTCTACATAAGAATCCTTTGTCTGAAGGATTCCATACAGTCTGCTATAGCTGTCTCCCACTTTATGGGCTTTCTTTTTACTCTTGTTGATTTATTTTGCCATGTGAAAGCCTCCCCAAAACGTGAGATCTCAATAGTTGATTCTTTGAAGTATTTCGTGATTGGTTTGATTTTAGTTCATGAACTACTTACTTCCATTTATACCCTTAAACTTTTTACCTACTTTCTCTTCCAGAAGATTTAGTATTTCTGTTTAATATTTAAGTCTTGGAACCATTGTGACAATAGCTCTGTGCATAGTGGTAGGCATGGGTCTATTTGGCATGTGGAAAGCCAGTTTATCCAACACCATTTATTAAAGAGGATGACCTTATTCCAGTGAACATGTTCGGCCCTTTGTCAAAGTGTGATTGCAGTTGTGAATAGAACTGCTAATATGTTCCACTGATCCTCAGGTTTGTTGCTATGCCAGTACCATATTGATTTTGCCACAAAAACTTTGTAGTATGATTTTAAGTCATGTATTTTCATGCCTCCAACCTTTGTTTGCTTAGCAGTATTGCATTTGCTCTCATAGGTCTTTCTGATTGCAGAGGAATTTTAGGAATATATTTTCTAGAACTATGAGGTCTCCTAACTGTGCTTTAATTGGGAGTGCATCAAGACTTTTTAATAATTTTGAAAGAATGACCTATTTCCCAATGTTGCCTTTTCCTATCCTGCAGCAAGGAACACCTTTCTATTTTCTGAAATCCTCTTCAGTCTCCTTTTTCATAGTACAATAATTTTTACTTTATACATGTCTTACTTTCTTTGTGTGATTGATTCCTAAGTATTTCATTTTATGAGTGTGTAAATTGTGAATGCGTGGTTTGCATAACTTATCTCTAGGTATTTTCATTGTGTGTACAAATAGTATTGATTTTTGAGTGTTGACTTTGTATCCTATTAAGCTACTGAATTTAGTCTCTTGATGGAGTTTCAAGGTTTATCTATGTACATTATTATGCCATTTGTAAAGAATGATAATTTCATTTCTTCCTTTCCAATTATTACTTTTTTATTCCTTTCTTTGGTCTCTTTGCTCTGGCTAATGTTTCCAGAACTATATCAAACAGGAATGGTGACAGTAAGCATTCTTGTTTTGTTCCTGGTTTAATGTGAAGGTTTTCACTTTTTGTCTCTTAAGTATATTTGCAGCTGGTTTATTATAGACTTTTATGGGGTTGAGGCAAATACATGTATTTCAATTTTCTGTTGCTTTTATCATAAATGAGTGTTGGACGTTGTTAAAAGGTTCTTCTGTATCTATTAAGATGATCATGTGATTCTTCACATTTGCTCTGCTGATATGGCTTATTATATTTATGGTTTGTGTATATGAAAACATCCTTGCATTCCTGCATTGAATCACAGTTGTATTGTATAATTTTCTTGATGATTAGCTACAGACTGTTTGTTAGTGTTTTATCAAGGATTTTTGCATCCATACTCATTAGAGAGATTGCTTCTTTTGAATGGTGAATTGAGGTCATTTGGTTATTTATGTTGACAGTCATAACGAATATGCATTGGCTTATCTTTGTCATGCTGTTTTCTCACTGTAGCATCTCTTCTTTCCCCCCATTTGTTTAATTGCTTACTTGTTCTATTCTGTTGTTAAAGTTGTGCCTATCTTTCTTTCTTTCTAAAATATGTATCAGTACTCTTTATAGGGTAGGTTTGGTTGTCAATAATTTCTTGAGTGGTTCTCTCTCACAGAGTTATCCAATCTCCCCATTGAATCTGATACCTAATATTGCAGGATACAACAGTCTTAGGCTGAAAGTTTTCTTTCAGCAGGTCCTCAAATATCTCACTCCATGCTCTTCTTGATTTAATCATCTGTGTTGAGAAATCCGCCATGATTCTGATGGGCTTTCCAATAAAGATGATCTGCTTCTTTTCTCTATCAATTTTTATTATTCTGTTCTTTGGCTTGGCTTCTGGAATCTTGATTATTATGTGTCCAGGTGATGATGTATGTTGCCTATGTGCAACTGGTGTTCTCTATGCTTAGTTATCTGGATATCAAGTTCTTCTCTCATGCTTGCAAAATTTTCTGCCACTATTTCTTATTTTCTTTATTCGTTTTTGCAGGACTGGGGCTTAATTTCACCATGTTGCACTTGCCAGACAGGCACTTGTGCCACAGAGCTATTTTCCTGGCCCCTTTGCTACTATTTCTGCAAACACTCAATTTATGTCTTTTGTATTATCTCAAACTTTTTATTGATAACTATTAGTCTTATATTATTTTTCCCTACATCATCTTGTCGCTCTTATATTGTTATTTCTTAGTGCATTGTTATTTTTGAGAGATGTTTCCTTTCACATTCACTAGTACAACGCTATCTTCAATGTCTGAAATTCTATCTTCTGTTTTATCCATGTAGTTCTGCTAGCTTTCAATGGAATTCTTAATGTCCTAGATTTCTGTTTGAATGTTTCATGCATTCTAATTCTTGTATTGGCTCATTTAATGTTTCCATCCTATTCCTATTCCCTTCTATTTTGTATGCATCTTATTTAAATATATCAAGCAGTTCTGTTATTGTTGTTGTCAATTGTTTTGTTTTTTTTTAACCTGAGAGATTACTTATGATCTGATATCCTCTATAGCCAGATGGAGTTATTTCTTTACTTCAGTTGCTATCGTCTCAGAAATTTTAGGTGTGTGACTTTCAAGTTCTCCTATGACCTTTTCTCTTGGACTTGCTTTGGGTTGGCTAGATATTTGAGATGGCCTTTTGTTCCTTCCTTTCATTGGTGGTTGCAATTGAGATACATGGGTAGGGTAAATGTCAGCAAGGCTCACCAACGTGTGGGAAGGCAGGGTAGGCTCATCAAAGGTCCTCCTTTGTGGAGTTCAATATGCTTTCTACTTCATTAAAGAGAGGGGATCAATCCACAGGTAAAAAAGCATCTGATGATGATGAGTGCAGGCAGAAGTTGGGCAAGGCTCTTATGATAATAGATGGGCACAGGGTGGTGCGCAGCAAGCCTCCTGATGGCTAATATGGCAGTCATGACTACTTGGTATTTTTCATACCTGGGAGAGGCAGCTAGACTCAACAAACTCAGGTAGTAATGCTGGGAAAGTGTGACTAAGGCTGAGGAGTCTCCAGACAGTCCTCAGATCAAAGATGAGCCTCAGTAATTTTTCTTTACTTGTATTTGTCCATATTTTCAATATTCTTACTCTAACATATTGTGATAGCATTCATAATGAGCATTTATTCTGTTTGAATTACTGACTGGTTATTATAGATTTTATTCAATTGTTGAATAGTGGTCAATCCATGCCCTCATATTCTGTGAATTAGATATTGTCCTCACTGCCTTTCTCTTGTTTTTGTGACAAAATACTCCAAACCGAAATTAAGCAAGGAGAGGGTTATTTAAATCACAGTTTATGGAGATTTCAGTCCATAATCAGCTGGCTCCATGGGAAGGAGGCATAGCACAACCGCATCTCTTCAAGGCAGCAGAAGACAGCAAAAGAATCAAGAGCAAAAGTTGGGAAAGAGTGATCTTCTTTTCCTCCCTTATATTGTAAGCAGGCTAACCTACAACCTAGACAGGTGTATCACTCATGCCTTCTCAGTGACCTGAACTAGCACAGGCTGTTTACGAATGAGAACACTGATCCCCTGCTGAATGCTGAATTACTTTGTTAAACTTCTAAGCTCAAGTTGACACAATGTATCAGCCACTACAGATATAATGTTAAAAGAAAAATGAGATTGTAAAGGAACAATTAGCAGGGTATAATTTTTACATCACAATGTTGTTGTGAGAACATGCCTGAGCAAAATAATCTAAGGAGAGATAGATTTATTTTGTTTCACCGTTTTAGCACTTTCTTTTCATGTTCTATTGGCTTTATTACTCTATGGCTGAGGTCACACAAAATATTGTGGAAGTAGGGGAATATGGAGGAGAAGACTGTTTAGTTCCTGACATTTGCTAAACAGAAGGGGGAAATGAGAATATAAGGAAAGAGAGCCAAAGAGATAAAGGACAGGGACAAAATACAGTCCTGAAAGGCATACCCCATGATCCTTTCCTTCAAACTATGCCCCACTTATAGAATTTCTATCCTTTGCCATTGTTTCCATCAAAATACCAGCCTATCAGTGGACTCATACCTTCATGAAGTCATAGCCTTCATGCTCCAGTCCAGTCACCTACTGCTGACTTTGCTTGGTGGACGGAATCTCCAGTACCCAGATATTTCTTCATCTCTCTTGCGTCTAAGCTCATTATTTCTCCTATTTCTTCAAAGAGCACCATAACACACATGTGATGGGGAGACAGAAGTCAGTACAATTTCCAGTCCCATTTTTAGTGTATGTGGTGTTGGAGCAAGTACACAATTTCAAATCCTAAAGACGAGAAATGTAAAAGAATTATTTAGTTCTATGTTAGTCTTCAGATTATTATACCCTCATGCTAATATCGGAAAACAATATCAAGATGTATATTAATTAATTATATGATTATTGGATAACACACATTTACAAAAATTTACATTAAAACATTTTGGAAAAGAAGCATTGTGCCTGCTTCAGAAGAACATAGACTGAAATTGGAAGGATACAAGCAGATTAGCACAGGCTCTGCGCAAGGATGGTGTGCAAATTCATAAAGCATTTCATATTTTGAAAAAAGAAAGAGAAAAATCAATGCAATATAAGAAGTTTTGGGTATCTAATTACATCTCATGAGTGATATAAAAACTAATGAATAAATGTTTTTAAAAAAACATTATAACATTATAACATTTTTAAAAAACATTATAACATTTTAAAAAACATTATAACATTTTAAAAAAACATTATAACATTTTTATAACTTCAACATTTAAAATTTTCCAAGGAATATTCCCTTATTAGTACCAAATTCAATTTTAGGATGTCCTTCCAACACCAGCTAAAATATACTTTGATAATTTGAAATCTGACAATTGTGAAGAAAATAAAAAAATGTACTTATTTAAAGTTACATATATGGATTTAAATCTGAAGACAAACTTTCCTTTACCAAGCAGAAAAAAAAAAAAAAAGTCACTCTTGTCTATTTGAAACATGGCTATTAAACCACTGAGTACATGGGGATTATTGAATAATGCATTTATTCATTTTCAAAATATCAATAATAATTTCAAACTGGAAACAAAATAATTGACTTACATGATACTCAGTCCAATTATTTGATGTGCAAATTTATTGTAATTGGTAAGTTAAGCAGGAGAAAACTTGCCTGGGAAAATTTTGTTATTAAAAATCTTTATGTAAAAACATGTTCCCATATTTTAAAATATGAAAGACAAATAACCTCTTTTTCAGAAAGTTTTTGCCTTCACATATATTTGTATGTACTACATATTCAATGAACATACCAGCTATAATATTATAAAATGTACAAGAAAACCTAAGTAAACAGATCTTTATTTGCTAGGCTAATTTCCATAGTTCACTGAATTTAGAACTGCAGGCAATAATATAAAACAGAATTTTAGATAACATTTTTTTTATTTATATGGCCATAGTTCAAATATGAGTCAAGAAATATAGTTGCTATTTCAAAATTAAAAATATTTTTTGAAATTTAATTATCACAACTTTTCAATTGTTAAAAAGTATTCACCGTATTTATATTATTGGTAACATCTATTGCTCTAATTTATATATTTCCTTTCTTTAATTTATTTTTTATTTTTATTTTTGGGGAGGTAACCAGGGTTCGAACTCACGACCTTGCATTTGACAGGTGAGCACTTGTGCCACAGAACTATCGCCCCATCCCATTTTTTAAAAGTTTAAAGAATGCAAAGTGATAATAGAAAACCCAGGGCCAGCCAAACAACAGATCAAGGAGCCTGCAAGTAGGCACAGGGGCTGGGGGTTCAATCCCCTAGCCTTCGAAACGGCTTTGCTGTGCTGGCCCAGTTTCTGGAGCACACAGTTGAGCCTGGGCGTGGTAGCACGTACCTGTAATGCCAGCTCTCTGGAGGCTGTAAACAGACAGATCACTATGAATCCAATCTAGTAGTGAGACCCTAAACACCCTGTAGGTCCTTCCCTAAAATAAAAGAAAAGAAAAAGAAAAAGCAGCAGTACAAATGATACAAAATTAGACAAAGCAAAATAATAAGCATTCAAAAATGGTTGCTGTAGTTCATGATGCTAGATTCAATTTAGCTGCTTAGGTTAACAAATATAAATGTGCAAGACTGGTTTTAGAAACAACCAAAACAATAACAAAATGTTGCAAAAATTTTAAGAAAAACTAAGAATAAAAAGAAAAATAAGTGAAGCATTAACTGTTCCTTTCAAAACACTAGCAGAAATCAGCAGTATGATTATCCATACTATCCTGTATACATGCATAAATAGATCTTTTTCCCTTCTTTTGTCCTTTACCTCGTCCTAATTTTCCCTTCTGATTGGACATGTTTTTCTTCGTTCTAGATAGGAGTGCTTAGTCTGAAGGACAGTTTGCCTCCCAGTCTGCAGGTTTTCTTTTTACGCTTTTGGTGATTTCATTTGCCATGCCAAAACTTTTCAAAAAGATGAGATCCCAATTATTGATTCTTTGAAGTATTTCCTGTGCAGTTTAATTTTTATCCATGCAATATATATCTCTACCTATGTTTTTTTTAATTTTTGTTGCTGTTTTTGTGGAACCGGGGATCAAACTCAGGACCTTGCACTTGCCAGGGAGACCCTTGTTCCCCTGAGCCACCTATCCAGTCCTTCCTCTATGTTCTTAAGTTTTCTACCTACTTTCTCTTCTAGAAGATTTAGAATTTCCATTTACTATTCAAATCTTTGACCCATTTTTCTGTACTTTTGTGCATGATGATAAACATGCATCTATGTCAGTCTTTGGTATGTGGAAAGGCAGTTTTTCCAGCCCACTTATTAAAGAGGCATTCTTTCTTTCAGTGAACACGTTTGGCCCTTTTGCCAAAGATAAAGTGGTAGAGTGTGCTTGTAGTTCTGGCTACCGCTTCTAACCTGTTCTACTGATACTCAGGTATTTTTTGTCAGTACCATGCTGATTTTATCACAGCAGATTTTTATTTTATTTTATTTTAATATATAAAAATATATTAAGCATACACCACTATTACAGACAGAAGTGCCCACAAAAGCACTGTCATTATTATTATGATAGGAAATCAACAACAGTTCTTGTATGTTGTTATTTTCAAGCTATTTTTTCAGGTTCCCAGATATAGCCATGGAGAATTGACTTAAAAACAGAAGCCTTAACTGTACCCTTCAAAAAAATCACTAGAAATTAGTGGTGCAATTATCTCAGCTATCTTGTCTGTATTTCATTTTCCTTCCTTCTTTCTTTCCTTCTTTCATTTTTCTTTCTTTCATTTCCCTCTTTCTAGTTGTTATTTTCTTCTGAGTAGTTCTTTGCATCGCAGTATCTTACCATTACAGTTTACCTACTCTTCCAGTTTTTTACATTAGGGAGAGACAATGTTGCTTACACATACACATGTGTGTTAATTTTCTTACTTACATATTATTAGTAGTTTATTTAATATTTTAAAATTTTGTGTATCAAGTACCCCAAAAAAAACAGACAGCCACGTGAAATATTTACTTCTAATATGTTAAAGGACTGTAAACACACTCTTTTATTTATTTTCATGCATGGAGTATGAAATATAAAGTTTTTCATTAATTTTTCTTATTGATAAGATACTGAAGTTTTCTAATAATGAGATGTTTTTGTATCAGAATCATTTATAACTTGGCCTCACTTTAAACAAGCACAAATGGATTTTGCTTTAGCAATGTTCACTAGCTAGACCTACATCACTCTCAGTTACAGTTTCAGAAGTTAGTTTTGCTTACTATAAGTGAATTAGAGAACTACAGAATCCCATTGTGGTGCCAGGGGTAAAATAAGGAGCCATAAATATATTTTTTTCTAGCTGTGGGATTTCTTTCTACATAGGAAGTAGTCAGAACTTCATCCAATGTTTCTCTGAAGATGTTCAGTTTCTGACTCAACCTTGGACAAACTCACAAAAGAGAAATTCTAAGGTAAATATTTTCAGGAAACCTTTGGAGAAATAAGCCTCAGGGTAGATTCAGATGTCACATATCTTTCCCAAAGCATAATATGATATAGATATAGATATAGATACAGATATAGATATATTATACAACATATTATATATAATATATAATAATATTACTATATATACTATATATATACTTATACCTTGAAAGATTATACCCAGAAGAGACCAATTTTGAGACAGGTCCGCAAAAGGTCAAAAAATTCAGTTAAGTGGCAAAGACTGAAAGAATATCATGCATTTATAAACAGTTTGGGATGTTAAAATGACTATATAGGTAGTATATAAAGCATAATGGGGGTAGATAAAGGAATATATGAGAAATAATGAAATAAGAGCACTAATTCAATATTTTTATCATTAAAAATGTGACTTTTAGGGGGCCCGGCGGGACGGCTCAGTGGTCTAAAGCGCCTGCTTGGGAAAGCTTGGGCAGCTTCAGGGACCGCGGTTCAATCCCCGGCACCACATGCTGCGCCAGCCCTGCTCTCAGGGTGGGCTGAGCCGGCCATAAAAATGAGTGAATAAACAAAGGTTCTGAAACAAGAAAAAAATAAATAAATAAAATAAAAAATTCTTAAAAAAAAAAAATGTGACTTTTAGTATCTTCTTTTCCACTGTTAAAAGCATTCAGTTACAGGTGGGAATATAGAATTATGCTGTTACTAGAAGCACACGATTAAATAACCTGTGCAAATGCACACACACACACACACACACACACACACACACACACACACACACACACAGAGGAATTGATGCATCAAAGCTCTGTAATTACAGAAATGGTAAATTTTTCACTTTTTAATAGTGATTGACAGAATGGCAATGCATAAAATGATCCATAGATTTAAATTAAATAAATAAAAAAGTAAAGAATTAGAACAGATTCCTGAAGAGTACAAATTTTAGAGGTCATGGACAAGAGACAAAAATTTTTTACTAAGGTTGGATACCCGCAGTGCAGAAGAATCCTGGAGACATTTAGAAAGAAATGTTTAGGTCCACTAATCAATAACATGAAATGGGGATTCACAGCACAGCTTTTCTTACCCTGGAGTGGTTCTGATGCATCTAGTTCACAAACATGTATTCTGGATTCAAAACTCATCCAGAAACATCACCCAAATAGGCAGAAACTTAGAAAAATAGTCTCAGAAAGTTCAGAAATTCAGAAGAACCTAATTTTATAGGTTAGAAGGAGAGGTTACTACTATTAGTGAGAACAGCATTCCACCCTTTAAACTCTAGTGACCATAGATGAGTATAAAGTGAAGATTTGAAGATACATTACATGCAAGAAAGGTGAAAAGTGAGAGTATAAGACCTTCAAGAAGTAGTCAAGCATGATGAGGAGAAAGTAAGTGATTAGTCTTAAGGAAGAAAAGTGGCCAGTTATACACATGTAAAGAGTTATCAAGAGTTTGAGAATAAAAGGTATAATCTAATTAATAAAAAACATGAAAAATAATGGCAAGGAACAAAGTAAAACTTTTAGAAAGCTTATGACAAATTAAGTTAAAGAAAACTATAGCTCTGCACTGATGTAAAATATGTGATTCATTTCAGGTCAACTATTGAAATATAAGACACGGAATTAATCTAGCTTTAATGTTTTGCTTGACATTTACATTCAAATGTCACTGAAACTTATTCCACCTTTTAGACTAGGAACAAGAAATCTTGTTTGTATATGAAAGAGAGTTTTTTAGTAGGCAGGTAGATATCTGGAATTTGGTGATAAACAAATGTAATAGTATTTCATAGAAATACTCCAAGAAATGAGACTTAGATTCACTTTCTAGCTGTTTTCATAAACCAATTTGATGCCATTGTATAAAATTTCTTCATTATGGTCAGTTTCTCTGAACCTAAATTTCTGCCTCTTAATTTGTTTAAATTAAAAAGTTGATCAAACCACTTACCATTTCTTCTTGGATAGCCTTAGCTTTCTTGATGTCTTTCTTTTACCATTTACTTTCCTCTAAATTCTAAACACATGAACATGAAGCATTGATCTAATATTTAACAGACCTTTACAGATTTTACAATAAATTGAAAATATGGACTACGTTATCAGTCTATTGAATGTTAATACTTTGTGCCACCACTAACATATACCTATATACCATCTGCCCAATAAGAAATTTGTTTCAAGCTGTTAGTGAAGACAAACTACACCTCTAAGATATTCTGTTTTCTACATTTTAAATAAGAGATTCAGTTCATTTTAAAACAGGAATGTATGGAGGTGACACCTCTTTAAGACTGATCAGAACTCAATTAATGGTGTCACACAATTCCTTGGAATCCATACCCCATTCATCACTTTGTTCATTCGTGATGGCGACATACATAGATTCACTCTTAGCACAGTGATCATAATCCCCCGTATCAAATTCCATCTTCATAGTGCTAAACACCTTATATTTTCCCTTGGGCAAGCTGTAATACCTTTCAGTCATTCCCTGTTGCAAGATGTATTTCAAAGCACTTGTAAAAGTCTAAATAAAGGGGCCAGGGAGATAGTTCCATGGCACAAATGCCTAGCTGGTCATGAGTTCAAACTCTGGTCCAAAAAAAAAAAAGAAAGAAAAGAATTCCAAACAAGGAACAGTCATAAGGTATTGGATCTCAAGTAACCAACAGATTTGACTGCCTCAATAAAATGATCATAGAAATCTTTTCTAGAGGCATGGGGAAGGTGGATTCATTATATTCCCTACACTGTATTTTTCTCCTATGCGTGCTCAAAATCTCTTTTCAATACTTTGTTTTTCTGTTTCTCAGATTCCTGGAGTGAGGCAAACTTTCTTTTAAAATCTCTTACAATATGAATACCTATAAAGAGGCTCCATTTTTCTATGAAATGTGAAGTGTGAGGAAGGAAAAACTGGTTGTTCATAAACGAGAAATAATTGCTGTTGACTCAGGTTATTCTCTCAAGGACACCTACCAAGGACTGGCCAGATAACTCAGTGGACCAAAGTGCCTGCTTGAGCAGAATGCAGTGCCCAGGGTTCAATCCTTGGGATGCCATGCCAGTTCCATCCCTGGACTGAAACAGCAATTGATATTGAGTGTGGTGGTAGGCTCCTGTAATCCCAGCACTTGGGAAGCTGAACACGGGAGAATCACTGAAAGTCTGAACTACATAATGAGACACTGTAATAACATTACAAAATACAAAACAAACAAACAAAAAAACCCTTTCAAATCTTGTGAGATAACTTTCAGAATGCGACTTTGATTTGAAGCTCTTAGTGAAATTTATTTACAGAGTATATTCAATAAACATTGAGTAGATTGTATAAAATTAATGTAAGTTTACTTTTTACAAGAGATTATAAATGGAAATTATGACCAGCATTATTAACATGAATATTATTTTGGTGCTTACAGCAAGGAAATGAAAAAATCAAATCAAATCAAATAAAAGACAGGATTCAAAATAACTAAGGGAGCAACAAAACATTCTCCAAAAGATAGGGACTATTTTTGGTACAGTTACCCCTTTTCAGCACAGTAGCTTTTAATTTGTACACTTTAAGTGTTGGCCTACCTCTTTGTTTTATTATTAGTAGTGTGGTTTTATGTATTTAGTACAAGGTCTAGATGATTTCACTACACAGATTGGATTTGTAACTATCCTCCTGTTTTCAGAATCCCTAGCTCTGGGATTATGGGTGTGCTACCATGTCCAGTCTCAATCATGCTCTCAATGTGCTCCAAGGGCATGGCCAACATGACATTATTAATACCATTATTATTATTATTATTATTATTATTATTAGTAGTAGTAGTAGTAGTAGTAGTAGTAGTAATCATTGACTCTTTTAAAAAAGGTTTCCTCTGTGTTGCAAAAGCCAAAACATGCATGTAGCTTCTTTTTATAAATACATCATTCACAAGAGATTTGGTGACTTTTCTTCACTGTGAGTCAGTAATGGTAAAACAGTCCACTGTTCAACATTTACAGTGCCAATAACATGTTAAGTGTTTTGCTTTTTGTAAAATGTACATTAATGTATTCATCTAAGTATTCATTAAAGATTATATCAGTGAGCATGTAAAGTTGTAGGATGGGAGAAGTTGGTGGGTTTTACTACAACTCTACACATTAGTAGAGAGAGATGATATGGTTTCTACACTGTATAATTTATTAATAGCAGTAGGCTACTTTAAAGTGCCTGCTTAGTGCTTGCATGGACACATACACAAGCTGTGTAATGTCCCAAAATTACTCATTCCAAGCTTAGGATCAAACTAGTAAGAATGGAACCATTTCTTAAGTACCTAGCAAAAACGAGGATTTTTATTTATGTTTAAATAGTTATCTATCCATTTATTTGATACAGGATCTCATTATGTATTATGCAGCTCAGACTCACAGTGAGCCTCCTAGCTCAGCCTACCCAGGACTGGGATTACAGACATGCATCACCACACTCAGTTTTAGTAGCTGACTCCGATGTATGTATGGCATGCTGTGCCGGCATTCAAATCTTCCCCTAAATGAGGATTTTAAACAAATTCCTACATTCAAAAGATTTAGACAAGGTTCGGTGGAATAGCTCATTTGACTAAGTGCCTATTTAAGCAAGCACATGGACCAAGGTTCAATCTCCAGCACAGCACGCCACTCACCCAGGCCAGGCGAGGTGCCACACACCTGTAATCACAGACCTGGGGAGGCTAAAATCTGGAGGATCACTATGAGTCTGAGCTTTGTAGTGAAATTCTGTACCAAATACATTAAAAACAAACCAACCCAGATAAGATATAGGCAAACAGGGTAGCCAGACTTTTGCCTCTTATGCCACTACTTCCAAAAACTGCTTCTTGAGAGACATGAGAGGGACTACATTTTAAAATTTACTACACGCCATCTGTACAGGTGACTCAATACAATTTCATCATGAAGATGGTGTGAACAGAGAGTACTTGATTTTAAGAACATTAAAACTGTATCAGGGCAGTGAAAAAATAAAGCATCAGAGATATAGTTCACAATTTATTACATTTATAAGTCGTGGTCAACAGCCATTTCTAAAAATAGTTTTTAATCGCTGCCATGCATTTCTCTTTGATTAGTTTGGGAAAAGCAAGAAAGTTCGTACCTATTTATGCTCAAATGCCACCTCTCTCGAAAGCGAGAAAATATGATTAATCACTGAAAATGATACTTTTTGGTACAACTTTGCTTCATGTTTGAAAATAACTAGCATGAGATATATTAACACCATTTGTAGTGATGTGAGTCAAAGCCAGATGTGAACGTCAGGATCTGTGGATTTGTGTGCCTGTCACTTCAGTGAATGAAAACCTCTCTCCTGTACTCTTACTGTATCTTTTATTCCAGAGAGAGTTTACTTTATGAATCTTCTCAGATTTAGATACCTTTATCATATTGTGTTATCAGTGGTAGGAATATCAAGTAAACCATAAATATCCTCCATGCGAAGGTAGTATTCATTTTATTTTTTTTTATTTATTTATTTATTTATTTATTTATTTATTTATTTATTTTTGTCTTTTTGAGACAGGGTCTCACTATGCAGTTCAGACTGGTTTTGAGCTCACTTTTGTAGCCCAGGCTGGTCTCGAACTCACACCGATCCTCCTGCTTCAGCCTCCCGAGTGCTGGGATTACAGGCGTGTGCCACCACGCCCGGCTGGTAGTATTCATTTTAAAAAGTCTTTCCAAAGCACATAACATATATGTGGTATTTAAATATTGTTGCTTTTGGCTTTACCCATAATGTCTAGCAAAATTACCTTTCTCTAAATTTACCTATTCAATGTGAAAAAGTAATAGAGTCAAAGAAATATTAAGATAAAAAGTAGTAATCAGTGGTAATTATGACATTTTGTAAAATTTTAGTATTTTATTACTTTATAAGTGTTTTACGTAAAAACGCTAAATAAATTGAATGCTATGCTAATGATCAAAGAACCATTAATTCTCAGTTTCACTTGCACTTAGCATCTTTTTAAAATCTCTATGGCAGCAATTCATGAACACTGTTTTTGGATGAATTTGTTATATAAAACCATGGTAATTATTTTTTTTAAAGTCTACAATCATTTTTTTCTTAGTCCATATTGAGATATTTCTTAAATTAAACTTTTCATTAACATGTAAATAACAATCACCCCTTATATGACATTGTTTAGGGATACAGGTTTCATAATTCATAAAGCAATATAGAATTGCATTAAATTTAGAAACTGATATTAAATACCATGTTTCATAGTATGAATTGTGACTACAATTTATAATTATACTCAGACATAATTGTTTGGATTTTGCCACCAAATAATTTTACCAAATACTTATACTTTCCTAGGTGCTCATAATGACATAGGCATTAGTAAAATTATCTTAAATAATAAGGTAACCATTTTGTAAGGTATCTCCTTGATATTAATAATGTGCACTTCTTCAAATTACATTGCTACGCTCTACAACTTAATTTTCCATTACAATTAAACCACTTAAGGTAAAATAATTTTACCACTTTTGCCAAGTATTCATTCTACTAACACTGTTGCACTCTCTAATTTTATATCTGCTTCTCAGTAAAATTTAAATTCTTGGCAGAGTTTTCTATATTATGTAGTCTCAAAATGATATTTTACTGTGGTTGCCTCATTCAAATATATTTTTTATTACATCATCTGTCTCAATTAACACATGTGGTAAATATGCACTAAGATATGTATATTAGTGATGGTTTATGCATTGGTGTATATATTTTTTATGCTTTTTGCTCTACCATATACTGTAGTATAGTTAAATTTATCATATTTGAAATAAAGTGATCTACTTTTTTTGTGATAGAGCCTTCCGAAGCAGTTAAATTACTTAGGATAGTTACAATTTTTAATGCTATTTATTTATCTTTTGCAATACCATGGATTGAACTTAGGACCTTGTGCTTGTGATACAGGTGCTTATGTTGCTGGGATATCCTCCTGGGCCTCCAATTTATTATTCTCTAGACGCAGCCTTCTATAGTGCTAGTATTACAGGTATGTTGTAGCACAACCAAAAAATAGCTCTACCCATGAAAATTTCAGAAAGACTATACTATAGCTTCCAAAAACCATCTTTTACTTGAGAAAAGAGTTTATTATTTGAATTCATCAAGATCCTTTTTTTGTACTCACATTGTTAAACTGTAGATATTAGAAATTAGCACTTTAAAGAAGCGAAGAACAATAAACAAAGTTTAGGATGTGTTGTAATCTGTTACTTAGAAGTCTTAGAAGACTAGGATCTAAAAAGGTGTAAACAGTTGATCCTGAGTGATGTCTCCACCTTTACTTAAGACATTGATGATCCCCTCTCCTCCCTGTAAATCTTCTATTGCATGACCTAAATAAAAAGGAGATGCTTCTAGAGCTCTAAGCTCACTTCGAGAGAGACAGATCTCAGTGAGTCCTCTGAGCTACCTTCGTCGGGTCTTCTTGTCATTTCTTTCCGCACCAAGACAGAACATTACAACATTAAACAGTTTATACTATATCCTTACTTTAGAATGAACAGCATCATTATTTCATTTCCATTCTTTTCTGATATATTGATGAACATTGATTTTAATCCATTGTTACTACTCAATTTTTTCGTAAATGTGTTTTTCATATTCTATATCCAAAAATTGAAGGCATAAAATGTTGTAGCAATGAAAGCATTTCTACAGAATACTGCCTCAAAATTCGCTTTTATTCTTATATACCAGTGTTCTTTATCGTACAAATTTTCCAATGTCCCTCATTCAATAATAAAAAATAAAATGAAAGGAAGTAGAAAATTAAAATTAAAGGGAAAAGTTGGGGAGATAGCTCCATTGCACAAGGTCCTATCTGGCAAGTAAGGTTGTGAGTTCAAACCCGTCCTCAAAAAAAAAGAAAAGAAAGAATGAAAGAAAGAAAGAAAGAAGAAAGAAAAAGAGGAATAAAGAAACATTACCCCACCACATTCCAACTGTATTAAAATTTTGTACAGTATTGACATATTACTAATATTAGGCCATCAAATTCATAATATGTTGTGCCTTTCGCATATTTAATATTATAGCATAATATATTTCATTAAATTTTACAGATTTCAATGTATGATTCTTCCCATTTCTTGGCCAACTTTATACCCTTTTATATTTTATAAGTGAGGTATTTTTCATTTCCATTTTAAATAATTCATTGTTAGTATATAGAAATCAAAATAATTTTTGTTCTTTGATATTTTGTTACAACCTTTGAAATCATGTCATATTTTCCATATTTTAGTACAGGGTCTACAGATTGTCACTACATAGATTGGATTCAGTAATCTGCCTGTGTTCAGCCTCCTAAGCACTGGGGTCACAGCCACATGCCACCACTCCCAGTCTCAATTGCCAGCTCTGCTCACACATGGACAGAGCCTGAAGGCCCACCAGGGATCCCCGCCCCCACAACCCCTCCACTGTCCCCTGACCTCGAAACACCCCCTCCCCCACCACACTGAGTCTGCCTAAGGAGGTCCTCTAATCCTCTGAGCTATCTGGCCGGCCTTGAAATCATATCATTTTAAAAGAATTCAACTATTATTTTGTCCTTTGAGTATGTTTTATTGCTTTTTCTTGCCTGATTTATTAAACAGAGTTTTTCTTATGGTGAATAACAATGGAGAAAATGAACTTAGTATGGTATTGCCATTTTTTAAAAAAACAGTCCAATGGGACAGAAAAAAGGGACAAGAATTTAGCAATCTTTATCCTTAATTTGAGTGATAAGAATACAAAAAGTTAAAAATCATATTCTGCAAGTACTTTTAAGCCAACTGGATATCCACTTGAAAAATAGTAAAATTGAATCAATATATTTCTTTTTTTTTTTCCTTTTTGGTGGGACTGGGATTTGAACTCATAACCTTGTACTTGCCAGGCAGGCACTTGTACCACAGAGCTATCTCTTCAGCCCCAGAACCAATATATTTCTGAATGCACAAAAAGTTTATCAATGTATACTGAAATCTTAAAAATAAAAGCTGAAAGAAAAAAGGTTACAGTTAGCAATACTGTATTCTGCTGTCAGGGTGGATTTTGTGAACTGTATACACACACACAATTATAATAAGTACTTAAGGTGATGTACACATAATTGGCATAGATTATAGTGATGGATTCATGAGTTTCTGTTGATACACAAGCTCAACAATTTGTACATGTTAAATATATATGGTACTTGCATGTCCACCATGTTTCTATACAAAAGATAAAAGAATATAAAATATAATTTCAATGATGATATAGTCATAAAATATTCACAAAATTTAAAGGAAGTAAATTTTAATATTATTAATTGGGTACATAATTAGTAATGAGGCTATAATTTAAGGTCATTTAGATTTTTTTAAAGAGAGGGCAAATGTGAAATGCTAAAGTAGAGTTTAGGTGTCATGAATATTTTGAACTTAAACTTGAGAAAATTTCTTGAATGTACTGTCTTCATTTGAGAAGTTAAGAAATCACAAGGAAAAGTATGTGACAAAAATTTAAGATACGCTGGTGAGAGTATTTTGTCTAGACGCATACTGAGGTATAAGTAGAAAAACGTCTTATCTAGCAAACTGAAAGTATGATATGTGCACAGCAATTTAGTGAAGAGAGAAACCAAATCCCTTAAAAGGATTTTAATAAACTTAAAGACAGAGGAGCACATCTCAGCACTTTGCAGTTTTGCCTCAAATTGTGTCAGGCAGCATGTAGAGAATTGATAAGCAAATGAGTAAAACTAGTTTTAAAAATTGTACACTTTATAAAAACTTACATTCAAAATCCTAGCCAAAAATGTTCCATACATGAAATTGCTCATGTGCTTTTACACAAGTGCTGAAGTTAATTTCAAGAAGAGAAGATCTGAGTGAATGAGTGCTATCCTAAATGGAAATAAAATTCACCAGGAGGTGGTTGGATATTGAAGACAGATTTCTCGCCAACAAAATAAAATTACGCATTGTATGATTAACATAAATTAAATTGTAATCAAAGTCTTGATTTTTAATTATCATTGTCAATGATATAGAACATAGAACACAAAATCAGATGTAAGAACCTTTTGTTTCATAGCTGAAAATATTGACTGTGCAATTATTTACTTACTAAATAAATTATTCAAGTTTATTTTAGAGAATCACTGTGTCAGTCTGCTGCTATACTTAAAGTGTTTACTAGTGGTTGCTTTGAAAGGGAGTTGTTAGCTAAGCTTGGTGATACACAGTGGTAATCCTGGAATGCTAAATCAGTAATACTGTCAATTAGACTACTTAATAAATTGAAGAATATCTTAGACTACTTAGTGAGACCCTGTTTAAGAGAGAGAGAGAGAGAGAGAGAGAGAGAGAGAGAGAGAGAGAGAGAGAGAGAATCTGAGAACTTTCATGAAATCTGGGCAGCCTCAGGGACAATAGTAAGGTCTGATCATCCATAGACCCAGTACACAGAGAAGTAGAGCTTCTGCTAGTGCAGATCCAACCTTTTCTTTATTTGCTTTTTAAAATTTTTATATAAATGTATTTGGTACAAGATCTCACCAGGTAGCTCAGACTGATAGTGGTGCTCATGTTTTCAGGATGCCCAGGGCTGCAATTACAGGAAAGGGCCGCTACGCCCTACTTGTAGCGACTCCACACAACTGGAGGCTGGGCCTGAGCATCATGGGATGCCAGAGATCTCACCCCAGTACCTGTGTTTGCCTAAGCAGGCAATGAGTCTACTGAGATATCTCACTAACTAAGGTAACAAATTTTAAGAATGTAGAAAGATTCTAGGTAGCCTGCTGGACACAGGATAACAGCAATCTGTGGGCCAGTGTACACAGGCACAGAAGCTTCCTTAGTGCCATTTAACAACTTTTACAAACTCTGGCAGCCTTCCAGATTCTGGAAATCTCTGACTTTCCTTAGCCTCCCAGGAGGCAGGTATGGAGTTTCTGCTGGTACCAATCCAAACTTTTAAAAACTCAAACTTTGAGTGGCCTGCAGGACCCAGGAGAGCCACTATCAATGTGCCCAGCAAGAGCAGGTTCAGACCGTTTTCGGAGACATTAAAAATGTGTCAGACGCTAGGTAGCCCGGGGGACTCTGTCTGGTTGATTACTAGGAGCTTCTATGGTGCCAAAACACAGGCGTGAACTGCCATCTCAATCATTTAGCCTACCAAGAACAAATCTAAGAGACAAAGACATACAAAAGAACTTGGAAATCACACAGATTAAATTTCTGACATAATAACAACAGAAGTAAAGAAACAGCTCCATCAGGATATAGGAGAAATAAGACCAGAGTAATCACTCAGGTCCAAAAAGAAAGGACAAGAAGGGCCGGTGAAATAGCTCAGTGGAACAAGCACTTGCTTAGACAAGCACAAGGGCCATGCCATGCCAATCCTGCCCCTATGGACACTCTGAGCCAGTGATGGAGTCTTGGTGTAGTGGCACACACCTGTAATCCCAACACCAGGGAGGCTGAAAACAGGAGGATCACTATGAATCCAAGCTACATAGTGAGACCCTGCACACGCACACACACAGGCACTCTCTCTCTCTCTCTCTCTCTCTCTCTCTCTCTCTCTCTCTCTCTCACACACACACATACACACACACACACACACACTCATAAACACACCCTAAAGAAAAAAAAAGGACAACAATAATGAAAGAATGGCTCAGCACAGCTAAAGAAGACATAGACAGAAAAACAGGAGAGAACAGAATAATTATGGAAATCCTTAATGAAACAACACTGGAAAAAGAATGCATGAAACAGATTCAAACAGATATCCAGGAAATTAAGAATACCACTGTCCTGCTTAGGCCAAGTGCAGCAGCCAGGGTTTGATCCCTGGCATGCCTTGACAGCTTTGCCTCCAGGGCATGCTGAGATGGTGATTGAGACTGGACATGGTTGTGTGCACCTATAATTCCAGCACTTGGGAGGCTGAAAACAGGAGGATCATTAAGAGTTGGATCTATGTAGTGAAACGCTAGAGACCTGGAGACCCTATAATAAATACATTTCTAAAAAAAAAAAAAAAAAAAAAGAAAGAAAAGAAAAGGAAAAGAAGAACTCCACTAAAAGTGGGAAAAACCACTTCAGTGAAATTCAGGATAGACCTTGAGAATCCGAAAACAGTGTTGCAGCTAAAGAATGTGAAATAAAACATCTCTCAAAATTAATAAGTAATCAGGAAATAGGAGTTCAGCAGCTACAAGATGAAACAGAGAAAAATAACATAAGAATAACAGGTATCAATGAAGCAGTAGGAGACAGTATAGATGATATAAAAAGACTATGCAGAACTTCTAGAAAAAACTTTTTCCAGACATAAAAAAGAAACTGACATATAGAAAAAAAAAATTCATATGCAACTCTACAGAGGGATAATCACAATAATCTATACCTAAACAAATAACCAAAATCTCAGAAATTCAGCAAATGAATAAAATCATAAAATCTGCTAGAGAGGAGAAACAGACCAGCTACAATATAAAAGTTCATCAGAATCACAGCAGATATATCAAACACAGATCATCACGTCAAGAAAGCTTGCAGTGAAGTATTTCAGGTACTGAAAGTGGATAACTTCAAAATGAGATCAATGTGCATTGCAAAACTATAAAATTCAATGGTGAGAAAAGATACTTCAATAACGAGGAATAATTGAAGGAGCTAATAATCACCAAACCAAACCTACAAAGAGTACTGACAGATATTCTAGAAAGAGACAGACGTTATTGCAGCTTCAGGAACAGATATTGTCCGAGGGTACACTGAGACTGCAACTGAGACTGGTGGCTTGTGCTTGTGATCAGATCTCTTGGGAGGCTGTAACAGGCACATCACTATGAATTTGCTCTAGCAGTGAGACTCTGAACACCGTATAGACCCTTTCCTAAAAAGAAAGAAAAAGAAAAAAGAAAAATGGAACAATCCCAAATAAATGATCTTATGCTTCACC
>PVJA010001038.1:89656-138644 GCA_004027025.1 Myocastor coypus
AAAAAAAAAAAAAAAAAAAAAAAAAAAAAAAAAAAAAAAAAAAAAAAAAAAAAAAAAAAACACAATATAAAGAATAAATGAAACAAGGGGTAGTTTCATTAAAGAATATATAAAATTCATAAACAATGGAAGCAGTGAGACATAACTTACGGAAATCATGCCTTTCATAATTACATCCAAAAAAATACTTAGAAATCAGTCTCTCAAAGGATGTACAAGATTTGAACAGCGAAAATTATTGTACCCTCAGAAAAGATATTAAAGAGGACTTGAGAAAATGTAAAAATACCCCATGTTCCTGGATAGGAAAATCCAACATTGTGAAAATAGCCATACTCCAAAAATTGTTATACATATTCAATGCAATCCTGATTAAAATACAATTAGTGTACCTCACAGAGCTAGAGAAAACTTACCTCAAATTCATTTGGAAGAAGAGACCTAGAATATCAAAAGCAATCTTGGGAAATCAATAAAGGCAGGAGGTATCACCATCCCTAGCTACTGTGATAAAATCACAATAGTACTGGCATAGAACATACAGGAGGATCAGTGGAACAGATTAGAAGATGCAGACACAAGTTCAAGCATACTTTATGCTTTATAAAGGTTCAAATATGCTCAGTATAAGCAAAACAGCCTCTTTAATAAATGGTATTTGAAAAACTTGCCATCCTTATGCTGAAGACTAAAACTAGACCCATGCCTGTCACCATGCACAAAGCTATAGCCAAAATGTATGAAATAATTAAAGACTAAAACAGAAATACTAACTATTCTGGAGTAAAATGTAGGTCTTAAAGACATATGGGTAGGTAGAGAGTTCATAAACAATGATCAAACTACATAGGAAATACTTCATAAAATCAACAACAGTTATCTCATCAATTTGAAAAGCTTCTGCATCTCAAGACAAATCTCTAACAGAGAAAAAAAGAAACTTAAAGTTCGAAAATTTGAAGCTGACTGTCCCTCCAACATAGGCTTTCTCTCTAGATCATATAAAGAAGTGAAAAAGAAGTCAGACTCTCAAAATTCACAGGGGCCACTGGGGAGTTTCTGCTTATGATCTTTAAGTTTACCTAATAATTTTCTTTTATGTTGTTCATGTATTTTAGATGGATTCGGTTCCTTAGAGAACCATAACAAAATATCTTATACTGATAAATGAATACCCTAAGCTTTATCTAGCACTACATGAGACTCACGCATTTCCCTAGGCATAAAGTGGAAAATGATATATGTTTTCCCCCATATGTTAAAATATGAGTAATAAACGAATACCTAAATATGAAAACACTGTAAAATATATGTTTACAGTTATTAATTTTTATATTATATTGATTTTGGATGTTAGCTAGTAATCTTAAATCTACTTTATATTACAAATTTCAGTAATAAGTAATTACTTTGAATAAAATGAAACAGATTTCTCTCTTTTGGGGAAGGAATGCATAATTATTTTAAAATTACAACATTTCTTCATTGAATTTATTTGAATAAATTCTAGGATGAAGGATTGGCATACATAAATTTGCAGTTTTAAACATGAATATTTAAATATATATACCATCATAATCAAATATATAAATATATATCACATATAAATTCTTTACAGAGAAAATAAGACATAAGATAATTATATATAGTATACATAAATCCAATTAGTTATTTTTATTCCCAAATAATCTATAAGCATTTGTGTACAGAAGGTAGAAAGCACATTAGGTCAACTTAAGGGTATGTCAGAAATTGGAAAGCCAGCTAAGAAGGGGGTCAATGGACAGGACTGGAACATAATAATCATTAAAATAATGATAGTATAAGATTTTTTCTCACGTTTCATTTTTGGGACAGGAGGCAGGTAGAATTTTGCCAGTAGTTACTAGCAGTGCTAGAAACCAAAGCATGAACAATCAATTCCTAAAAGGATGTGCACTATTTCTTATGCATTTAGTTATTATTTAAATTTTTAAACATGGATCGCCTGTTTTTAAGTAGCCATTAATATATACTCTTAGTTCATTCAGTGTTCCACTTTATATCAAACAATAAACATACTGAAATGTAAAACCAACATTCACATTTCTACTGCAATATACAATTACCTACTACCTTTTCAAAAACTATCTCATTGTTAGATAAAAAGAGCAGAAAGCCACATCTAAAATCATTTTTCTGGCATCTTGTGTCAGAGAACATGCCACTAGAAGTCCTCAATTAAAGCTTTGTTTCTGACAATTTAAAGTACTTTGAGACTCGGGGAGAAAAATTACTTCATCTCTAACATTTATCATAGCTAAAAATGTGAGCAATAAAAATACCACTCCTCCCTCAGAGATTTTGTGAAAACTGTTCAAGTTTTTTTTTTTTTTTCCTTTCCCCATAGATGTGCGATCCTGTTTTACTTTAGTCCATTTTCAAGGTCCTTCGGAAACTCTGCTATGAATGAAATCTGGTCTTTTTTCCAAAATATCCAACAGCTTGTGCCACTGAACATAGAATGTCAAAGAAAAGTCGTCCCTTAGGTACAAAGGAAAGAATTCTATTGTAAGTGATGAAGAAATTTCCTAAGTATTAATTCATAGAGAACCATATGCAAAGTGTTTCCTTTCTTGAAACCCATTTTTCAATTTATAATCTATTTTCTATTTTTCTATTTATGACAAAAATACAGGCACAAAGAATATCTAAACATATTTAAAGGACATTCATTACATAATATAACAAAAGTTTTCAATGTTTAAAATTATAATGCTTGCTCACATAATAGAATAAATTCTTCTGTACTGTAGCTCAGTAAAAATTGCAATAAATTATTATACAATTTACAAATATCTAAAAGCAATGAGCTCAGAGAATCAAAATCAAATTTAGGATGAGATGTAAAAGTTAATTACTCATTTGATCAATGCATTTTGTACATATGCACTGAAAATCTCATTGGATCTAACAGATATTTGCAATTGCAGCTGATTTAATAGTAATGTGATAGTTGGATATGGTTGCTGATGCAAGAAAGTGAAAGTTCTAACCCTCGCTTATGGAATGTAGTAACTTAGCCCTCTAATCCTGACTCAAAATAAAATACAAAAAGGACTAGAAATATAGATCAGTGGAAACATGCCTAAGATTGCAAATAAATAAATATCTACATACATTAACCAACCAAATTAAAAAGGTAAGAATACTGTATACTTTGATTTTATAATCTTTCTCTGTCTGGGAAATATATATCACAATTTCCAAAAATTTATTCAAATAATATACATGCAATTTAAAAAGAACAATATCAAAAAAGCACACCAGAGAGCTTGACAAATATTCAACTGATTATCAATTGTTCATTATTTACAAAATTCTATGTTGCAGTCTTAGACAGTTTGAGACAAATATTTATGGGTAGAAAAACTTCCATTGCCATATCTATCCTTAAAAATAACACATTTTTTAATAAGAAAAAGTGAAAGCTATGGCCAGGGAAATACCTCAGTGGAACAAATGCTTGCCTGGCAAGTTCAAGGTCTTGAGTTAGATCTTTAGTAACATCAAAAAAGAAAAGAAAAGAAAGTAAAAGCCCCTTATTTCAAATTTTGTTCAAAGTGCTAAAATAGATTAACTCAATTTGTTAATATATTTCATTGATAATTAGTGTTAAATGTAAAACTAGTGTATAAATTGATTATTAATTAAATATTAAATACATAATTTATTTTTATTACTTTTAATAAGTAATAACTGTGACAATTTCAAAACACCCTAGTACTATATTCCAGAATAATTGATACAATGTATATTGTTGTCCTCATAGTAGTTATACAGAGCACAGGATGTAGACATGGTAATTTTTCTAATCATGGTTGATACAAAAAATATCTTCACATTGGACTAAGAGAAAGTAGTTGTATACATGATCCAATATTCCATAATCTCAGTGGATTATTGGCAAAACGTGCAATGTCAGAAGATGCTGCTCTAAGTCTTATACAGCTTAACATACAAATCTAGCTTTAAGTTTTATATCTCATGGTTAAACTTTTCTGTAGGAGGGTTAAGGGCAAGTTAAAGCAAGACCTATATAACAAAACATGTAACTTTTGTATTTCCTAAGGTCAGTGAAATCCCTGCAGGATGTACTCTGAAATCATGTGCAATGCTTTGTAGAACTGTTGTCAGTGTTAGGCAACTAGATGAGTCACTATCATTGGCTGACCAATTTGCTCTTTGTGAAAGCCTGAGAGAATGCTTTGTCTCTAGGTGACTCTCCTTAGGCACACTATACATCATCAATCCCGTTCCTCTGTGGCCCCATAATCTTGAACAGAAAATTTGGAACACCACTGAGTTATAGGATGTTGCAGTACAGGTTCTTTTACATCCTGAGTCCTCACTGACCTTACAGGGCTATGGTCAAAATATTGGATATCCTTGTAGCCCTTCTTTTTCTCTAATTTTGGGTCTGTAAACTTACATTCTTAACCCTCTAGAAGAGCAGATTCATGATACTATTACTTTATAACATAGGTATTTGAGCTTAATATCACTGTCTTTCTCAATGTCAAACATGTTGGTCTTAACTTAGAATTGGTATTTTCCATCGATGAGTGATATTCTAATAAATTTCTATAGAATGTGATAAATACAGTTATACATTTTTACACAGAAATTAAGAAATCTTAGTATACATAAAATTGTAGCCGGTCAATCCTATGGTATTTTTCCTATTCTCTTAGTCTTATTTAATATCCTTCTTTGTTTTCTCATAAACCAACCATTTACTTGAGAGAGAGTATAGCTGTAACTGAAATTACACTAGATGTAGTACATATCTAAAAGACCATTCTGGAAAGTAGTGTGGAGACTCCTTAGAAAACCAGAACTGTAAGAAATTCCATTCAATCCAGCTATCTCCTTGCTGGAAATTTTCCCAGAAGAACTGAAAACATCATATTATAGTGATACCTGTGCACCTATGTTCATAACAGCATAATTTGTGATAGGAAAATCTCGGAAACTAACAAAATGTCCATTATCTGAAGAATGGTTGAAAAAGATGTGGCATTTTTATACAATGGATATTACTCACCTATAAAGAACAATAAACTAGAAGATTTCATACATAAGTGGATATATCTTGAAGATGTACTCATAAGTGAAATAAACCAGACCTACATGAGTAAATATCATGTAGTCTCCTTAGTATAATAACTCAAAAGAAGAAATAAAAATGAAAAGGTGTAACACAGCTGAGTGGAAATCAAGGACTTAAAGGTTAAATAACAAAGTGACTGCAAACAGAAAATATAGGAAGCACAGTAGAAGCAAAACCATACACGTATGTACAGGATGAGTTAGATAATGGTCCTAAGAAACTCCAACATGTTTTTCACCCTGAGGATAGCAGTATATAAAACTAAGACTATGCCTGGAATGTCTGTCATTCTGGTCTTTTAAATATAATTTTGTAAGCCTCTGACAAAATAATATTGTAGGTGTAGTTTGCATGCTGAAAGGCTATTTGGATACCTGAAAGTAAAATTTCAGATTCACAATTAATAATGTGTATTTCTTCAGTATGAATAAAATGTAAAAGTAATTGCAAAACGAGGCCTTATTCTAGCTTCATATATTGTATTTTAATATTTTATTTTATTCATTTATTTTTTATTTTGATTTTATTTATTTATTTTTTCTGGGGTACTGGGGATTGAACTTAGGACCCTGCCCTTGCCATGCAAGCACTTATTGTACTAAGGTATCTACATGGTCCTCATACATACATACTTTTTTTTGTTTCATAACTGGGGATTGAAATTAGGACTTTGCACTTGCCAGGCAAGCACTTGTTCTGCTGAGCTATCTCACCAGCCCCCCTCACATAAAATATGTGATATTTTTATAGTTGTAAAAAGCTTAGAATTTAAAACCAGTTGTATTAGGGCTTCAAGTTAATCTTAAAGTTTATTATTTACATGAAGTATTTTAATGTGTGCAACATATTTAATTTATATTAAAAATACTGTAAATTTATAAACATATTTTAGTTTTGGTTTTCTCAGTTTATAAAGTATAATAACAAAAAATTGATAAACTGTTGGAAATTGTTTCAAGTTACTTCTTTCCACAGAGGCATTATCTTACTACTTAATATTGGTTTACATTATATATTATTTATATGGCATATTAAGTCATGTTTGTCACATATTTTGGGCAGGTATAATTTTAAAGTCATTGATTATTCATTCTGCCATTTATAGTTTTGTTTTTCTGTGATTTTTAAGATTATGTTCTTCATCATGATGTAATATTATTTGGAATTTTAGCAGTGTATTTTCTATGACACGATATTACTCAAAAGTGAATCTGGCTTTGCTTGTACCAGGACCCTCATGGAAACTAAACATCCATGGCTACTTAAATTAGTCATCAATTTGTTCACTTTAGATCCAAAGTTTATTTTATATGCTGGCCCCAAAATAACAGTGTCAAATTTTCCTTTGACATTTTCTAAATAAGTCTTAATATTTTTCATCACATTAAAGACCACTTGGGAAATAGAACAAGGATTTTGTATTATTTTGTATTATTTGTCAGCTTTTTTTTGTATTATTTGTCAGCTTTTTTTTTGTATTATTTTGTATTATTTTGTATTATTTGTCAGCTTTTGTAGACTGTATGATCTGAAGGTAAATCATGGGTGAGAAATCTCTAGACCAAACTCACCTTTTTCTTGGCTCTTACTGCTCTGCTCCTGTGCAGAATCTATCTAGATGAGAACGATGATTGAACAGTCACTAGGATTAAAAAAACAAAGGCCAAATCCTTTGCAGATCTGTTCTGCTAATGTATGCTTTTGGGGCTGATTTTGGCATCTCATCTTCTCACTTCCAACTCAATAGCACAATAAAATCATAGCTCTTGTATTTCCTCTAATGCATTCAAAGAGGTTTTTCAGTATATCATTTAAAACTTAATGTAAGTTTATGGACATATGAAGAACTCAGAGTTTTGAATTTTAACTCCGCATTTTATCAGCTGTTAAGACCTTGATTATGCATGCTACACTCTTCATGATGCTCCACATCTTCATCTCCAAGAGTTGGCAGATAGTGACATCTGATCAATGACTTACAAAGAGCACTACATGCTTGGACATTTACAAAATGCTTAGACCTCAATATTTCTGAAATATTTGTTACTTGGTAAATACGAAAGCCACATTCTTCAATATTATAAAATGAACATGACTATTGATTTCAAAAAATTAGAAAACGACTTACTTGAATCAATAAAAGATTTTTAAGAAGTGAAAATTTTCCAAGGATCAGGACAATGATTTCAAACTGACCCATTATGTGGACTCTTTTGATATCAGACAAAACACAATCTATTTTAATCAAAAAAATGATGATGAGAACTGTCACAGAGTATAAGAGGGATTACCATAGAATTTAATTCTAACTATAACTCATAACTTTAAGTAGATACGGGTTGAAGCTCTCCAGTATTAAAAGGTCATTAAGATCCTTACGGTTTTTGTTGTTGCTGCTGTTTCATTTTGTTTTGAATGACATTAAAACTCTTACTTTATACTTTAGAGAGATTTAAAGTTTGCATTTTTTACAAAGTGCAAAATTTTCTCAACTGTTACCATATATTTTCAAGTAGAGGAAGAAAATGTTTTTGAGAATTTGATGTCCAGACTTTGAAATCATGTTCATATCTTGACATTTGTAACATGAAATATGTGTACTAATAATATCACATGGTGACATGGGAAGTCTAGACCTCTCCAGTTATCTACTTAGAGATCTTAAATTAAATACACTGTTAAAGAAAGACTACTATAAAACACAAGTTTTTAACATAAAATTTCATAAGAGTGAAAGGAAAAGTGATTTATCACTTTCCATTTGACAAATTTTATAGTGTACCTTATTACATAACAACAGGTGTCCATCTTGTTCATTTCCAAAAGTCTAGGTTAGTTTATCATCTAGAAATAAAGTAGACATATAAATAACAGATAAATAGACAGACAGATGGACAGATGGATGGATGAATGTATGGACAGACAGACAGAATGAATGAATGAATGAATGAATGAATTGATTAATTAATTAATTAATTAATGGCAGATTTTTTTTTTTTCGTATTTAATACAGAGTCTCACTATGCAGCTCAGACTCATGGTGATCCTCCTGTCTCAACTTTCCCAGTGCTGTGATTACGGTGTGCTCCATCAAGCCTGGTCTTGGTGACCAGTTGGGGTTGCCCTGAGGTGGGACCCACAGGTTGTCTACAGAGGTACTTTTGCTGTTGAGCTGTCTCCATCATCTTTCTTTACATTCTTGATGAATGATAAACTGTAAGAAATGATTGAGTATTAATTCTTTTCAGCTAGTTTTCAGATTGATCTATTTTGCCAATTTAAATTCTTAAGCAATCGTCACAGTCCATCTTCCATAAGCTTCCACAATTACTTCTGCTTCCATTTTTGCCAAAGAGCTTTCTGAGTGAAAGTCATTCTCTTTTATGGCGTTAGGCTTGCAAGTGGCAACAGATGCCCTCACATGTAATGAAACACAGGGCTCAAATTTGGCGTTGCTCGTCAAGTTTCCTCTTATAGACGCCACTTTTTGCACTCAACACATTCTCCTGCTAAATTAATCTTTGGTTGGCATTTATTCTACTTGAAACTAGCTTGCCACTTCCTCAGCATGGCACCCTGACAACCAAACAGATGGGCCTAAGGACATTCATGCCAGAGATATGAATGACAACCAGGTTTAAATATTATGGGATAGAGCATCTTCATCAAATACTGAAAGCATGACCCACAATAAATATCTGTATATTGAAAACATGAGAAAGTGTCTAACATTTAGCTTTATATAAATTTAGGAATATTTTCAAGTATATGACAAAATTAAAGATGACTTATGATCATATTTATATCTACATGAATATTTGTGTGGATACCAGTGAAACAGAATGAGTACAAACTTAGTATCCTGAGTCCTTAGAATTACAGAAGACATTAGCTAGAATTTCTTTAGAGCATTACTATATTCAAAGTGAATTATTTGTTCTGTAATTGACATTTTTCCCAAATATCTTCTTATTTTGACAAGTCGTTCACTCATATTTTTCATTGTGTATACCTGTCAATTGACTTAGTCATCTCTATAATATTCATTTTTCCTTACTTTTTACTACTTCTCATTTTCATACTTCTGTATTCAGCATAAAGTTTTAGCACTTATGATGGCTCAAAATTCAAAAATACATGCATTTTATTTATTGACTGGTTTTTATTTACCTTTTTAGGGGGGGATACTGGGGGGGTGTTGAACTCAGGACTTTGCACTGGCCAGGCAGCACTTATGCTGGCAAGGTATCTCCCTCTTCCTAACAGCTTAATTGCAAGTATTTTACTCAATTATTTTAAACGTTTATAGAACTATCATTTTTGGCATTATAAACTTCCAGTGTCCTATGGATTAGATCTTTTCTAGCTATCTTTTACTACTAATATTTTGTTATGTTCATATCCTTTCATTTTTCTTCTTCTAGTTTTGGGCCTATTGTTATTTGGTAAAGAAATTTGGAGTCAGTATTATCCCGTGACTGGTAACAACATTAAGAAAACTGTTGAAAAAGTATAAGTGCACTGATATTTAGAACATAAACTATTAAATTTGAATATTTGTCCAAAGCAATCACGTTTTCTTTGAGAGGCAGGCACATGTAAAGGTTCTAGAATTTAGCTAGATTTACCTAACACAGAGTAAAACAGAAATCTAAGCCAATTAGTAAATATGAATTTTCAAGCATTTTGTAATAAAATACTGTTTTGTACAATCTAAAAATGATAGAAATTCTCTGTTGTCCTAAAACTTCATAAATCTTAAAGTGGATTTTCACTATTGTTCCATAAAATTATGTCCTGTAGTTACAAAGCAATTTAAATGATAATTTAATGGAGAAATTTACTTTTCAGAAGCTCAGTGTACATGATCTTGTATGTTTATAAGAACATTTCAGAGACTTTGAGGGTTCTTACAAGTTCACTGAAGAAGTGTTTCTGGAAGGTTTCGAGTCCTTTTCACACAGCTTCTGCAGAATTTCTCACTACATATGTATCCAGCATTTATATTTAGATAAATATTTCCTTAAGTCAACTGCTGCTATTTTAAGAGACTGATAGCTAATGTTTGCCTGATAAATCATAGTATTTTGTCAAGTGTGTTTTAAATAATTCTATATTTAAGAGTTTATTCCTTTTCTGTCACCAATCATTTTTATGGTATCTATAATGCTTCAATGTTCAGTTTTAACATTTTACTACGTAACTCTTTGAGTTTTATAGCTACAGTTTTCTTATTCTTGCCTCTGTTGTTAATATTTATTATTTATATTACTCAAGAATACTTTATTTGCTCAGGATTCAATTACTTTTCATCAGTACATTTTGGGAGTACAGGATGTTTATAGCCATCTTAGGAAGTAGACACATGTATTGAGCACATCTTGAAGATTTTTATTCCCTTTCGCCTACCTACCCACCTTCCCTATTTTATCTTTAGAGCCCCTTTCATCATTTTCATCATAAATGGTATCATTATTAATTTTATTATTATTCCATTGTATGTTCAGGACCTATAAAGATTGCATTCATTATAGGTAGCTGTGACATGTACATTGGAGAACTTTGTTCTGTTTGTGTTGTCTTCTTGATTCCTGCACCCACTCTCAGACTCTTGGTTTCCTTTCTTTTTTTTTTTTTTGTCTTTTTAAGACAGGGTCTCACTATGCAGTTCAGGCTGGCCTTGAGCTCACTTTTGTAGCCCAGGCTGGTCTCGAACTCACACCGATCCTCCTGCCTCAGCCTCCCGAGTGCTGGGATTACAGGCGTGCACCACCACGCCCGGCAATTGGTTTCCTTTCTTTTTGCAAAGGATCTCTCTCCTTTGCAAGGTTTTATTTTCCTCCTTATTTGTACTTCAGATTACTCAAAGGAGAGAAACTCTATAATATTTAAGTTGCTATCTGATTTACGTAACAACTTTAGATTTTCAAACTGTATCTGTTTGCTTATAAATGTCTCTGGCTTATCCTTCTTGGTAGTTGGGTATTATTTCATCATGTATAAATACCACATATTTATTGATTCATTTGCTGCATAGACTATTTCCAAGATATATAGCTATTACCAATTGTGTTGCTGTAAAACACTAGTCAGCATGTATCTCTGAAATACGATGTCTTTAGCCCTAAAGGAATATACTTCAACAAGAATAATTGCATTCAATGGAATTTCTCTTTTCAGTTTGTTGAGAGTAACCATACTGATTTCCTTAATGGTTGTACTAGTTTCTATTCCCACCAGTAATATAGAAGAGCCTCTTTTTCTTCATAGCCATATCTGCAATTGTTATTATTTGATTTCTTGATGATTTCCACTCTTTTTGATATAAGATAAAATCCTAGCATGGCTTGAATTTGCATCTTAATGGCAGAGATCTTTTATATGTTTGCATATATTTATTGGCCAGTTGTACTTCTGAAGAGTATCTATTCTTTTCTCTTGCCTATTTTGACTGGATATTTTACTTAAGAACCTACTTTGGTATTCCTTATGTATTGTAGATATTATGCCTTGGTGTGAAGCATAGCCTACAATTTTTTTTTTCCCATACTGTAGATTCTCTCTTTATTCTGATGATTATTTCTTTCTATATGTAGGACTTTTTTTATTCTGTTGCAATTACATTTGTCTTGCTATTATTTTTTGTGCATTCTGAGATCTGTTCAGAGAGTCTTTGCCTACCACAGTGGCTTTAAGATTTTTATCTATTTTATCTTTCCTTTGAAACGGATCAGTTATCCTAATGTGTCTGAGGTTGTCTGTTCCATTGCACCTCTATGATGACCTATTAACTGCATGTTTCTACACCATACCATGCTGTTTTTAATCATTAGAGTCTTGAAATATAACTTAAAGTCTGGCATTGGGATGTTTCTTGCTTTGCTCTTGTTCGTCTGCATTGTTTTTGCTTTTGTGAGTATCCATATTCTATGTGAACTATATGGTTATTTTCTTTTGTACAGTTATAGTTTGCATTATCATTAAGCAAGATAGGACTGCATCACTTAAAGGAAACTGGATGCAGACCTGGTCTCTTGCAGGTCCGTGAGATTACTAAACCAGGTTATTATGTTTTAGGAATTAGACTTAACTTCTCTCATCCCAAAATTTCCGTTATTATTTTAAAAGTCATTTGAAATTTCAAACAGATATTCATTGACAATAACAAAATAGATCTGCCTACAACAGTTTTACTAATGACAATGTACTTTTGTTAAATTAAAGTTCATGATCAAATGGACTTAATATCCACGTAACCCACTTGTTTTTTCTTTATGATTAAATACACATACAAATTTATATTTTAATTAGAAAATTGCTGGTCAACTTGAAGGCAAAGGAAGTGCTGTTCAATGATGTTAACAGCTAGTTAATGTGTATATACTTTTGTGTAGAATTGCTTAAAAAGCCACATCTTTATATATATAGGATAATTAAGAAGGCTTTAAGGGACACTGGTTTTTGTTTGTTTGTTTGTTTTGTATTTTAGAGAAGGTCTATAGAGTATTTAGAGTCTCATTACTAGATTGGACTCATTGTGAACCACCTGTTTACAGCCTCCCAAGAGCTGGGATTACAGGTGCGCATCAACACATCCAGTCTCAATTTTAGTCTCAGTGTGGGGCCAGCAGGGCAGGCCAGGAATTGAACCCCTGGACCCTGGGCCTGCTTTCAGGCACTTTAATCCACTGAGCTATTTGACTAGCCCACAACAATGCTTTTGTTTATGAATATATTTCTACCGCAGTGCACTGACTTCAGTATGCAGACCTGTGTATATTTTCTTTTGCATATTTCTCAAAGAAAAAATAATAGCCTCTTTTGGTGGAGATAGAGCATCATTACTGACACAAATAACATAGTATCAGTGTAAAAATGTTTTTAAAAGCATGTAACTTGCAGACCCATGCCATTTATTTGAGCTCAAAATTTTAGCTAATTTTTTGTTTAACAATTTAGTAAAATGTATGAAAAGATTTTATGTTTCCTGAAGTTTATATTTTCTGGATAGCTTACTAAATGTCTTGCTTAAACCCAAAGCTCTAGAACAGTCACGTTATTCAAAAATGGGTAAGATCTTTGTGTTTCTTAAAACTGTGAATCTTGAATTAATCAAAGGATACAAATTCATCTTTAATTGTGTGTTCATTCTATTAAGATTTCATTTCTTTTTACTCTTATTAGACCAAGCACAACTGATATTTGAGGATTTTGATCTCTGGCTGAGTTTTTGAAAAATGGGTACTAGCTTTCCCTTTCTTAGTTCTTTGAGAATAAAAGCTTGTACTAATATACTTAGACAAGATATCAGGTCTGAATCTTGTGCTCTGAATAACTACTATGAAGATAACTATACGCAGGGTATTAATTATTGTAACCGTCCTACTAACTTGTTTTCAAACTGTTTCATTGCTGTTTTGTCTTTTTTCTCATTAAAATGAATAAAAGATGTTAAACAAAAGTAAAATTTCCATTCCAGAATACTATATATATATATATATATATATATATATATGTGTGTGTGTGTGTGTGTGTGTGTGTGTGAAGCATTGACATGTTTTAATTAACTCACCAGCTTTGATCATCTTTTGCATCTCTTTTCTTTGATGAAGTCTTTTTGTCTTATTGATATCGCTGACTAGGATTTTCTTAGACAAGAAGAATATTTGTGCATACCGTTTAAGCTTAGGTACAACTTTTATTTTAGAGCCTTAGAGATTTGAGTATGTCTTCAATGTAGAGAACAATTTCTATATCTTTGGAAGCTGAGATCACTTCTTTGTAGGCTGAGTATAACATGCTTACAAATTGTCACCTGCCACAGAGAAATTGCTACCGAGGCTTTCACTTCTTTGACCTTGACAATTGCCTTGACAATTCTTATGGATTAAAAATGTGACAGCTCTTTTAATATCCATGTATGTGGTTGACATTTGTCCTTTTCTTCGCCTATGCAAAGGACCATTAGGAAAAATAGAAGAACGGTAACTGCTTCACACCACATATTCTCTGAGCAAACTCTTACTCAGTAGAGAAAAGGAAGGTAAGAGTTTTAAGTTAATATTTATCACTATATTACAGTCAGAATAATAACATCTGACTGCCATCTTCTTACTTTTCTTTCTTTCTTTCTTTCTTTCGTTCTTTCTTTCTTTCTTTCTTTCTTTCTTTGGTGACACCAAGGATGGAACTCAGGAACCTGCATTTGACAGACAAAGGCTTATTCTACTGAGCTATCTCCCTGGCCCTGCATCTTTTTACTTATTGGCTGTCAAAAAAAACAATACTTTGGGAGTCATAAGGCTGTCTTGCAAATTGTCAAAAGAAGGAAAACCTAATTTAGATTCTAAAAGAATTTTAACTTGTATAAAATATATTAATAATGATATAATGATGATATTTAATTTATATTTTTGTTGTAAACACTCTAACATACTTGTTAGTGCTATATTTTAGTTCCCTTAATTTCTACATCAAAGGGGAGGAAATAAAAAGAAACAAAAATAGCAAGGACTTAAATTCCATACAGAGCTGGTGATATAGCTCAGAGGCCTAAGATCTTGCCTGACAAGCACAAAGGACCCAGGTAATGTATGCCCTTCTACACAAGATTCACTGAAACCAAACGTGCTGGTGCACACCTGTAATCCCAGGTAGGCTAAGGCTGAAATAAGAGGATCACTATGGGTCCGAGCTGCATAGCATGGTCCTGTATCACGTAAATAAATAAATATTTTTAAAATTAAAGAATAAAGCTATACCACTACATATAATCACTGCAAATGCTTTTCACTGAAAAATTACAATTGCTCTAGTCATGCCCTACAGAAATAGTTTTATTCATTTTTCTGGGTGCTAAAATACAGTATCATTTTTTATTCTTATTACTTTTAATAAAAACTAACAGTGCAGCAGTTTCAAAACACATTAGTAGTACATTCCCAATAGTTGATACAATACATATTGCTCTCCTCATGCTAGTTATTTAGAGCACAGGATGAAAACATGATACTTTTTCTCATCCTTATTGACACAAAAACTTCTTCTCATTGAACTAAGAGAAAGTAGTTGTATCCAAAGTCCAATATTCCATAATCATAGTATGTTATTGGCAGTACTGGAGATGTCAAAAGCTGTTGATTTAAGCCTTTTACAGCTCAGCATAATAATCTAGCTTTACTTTTTATGCCTCATGGTTAAACTTTTCTGCTGCGTGGTTAAAGACAAGGTAAAACAAGACCTGTATTACAGGAAATGTAACCGTTGCATCTCTCAAGGTCAACCAAGACCCCTCAGGTTTTACCTTGAAACCATGTACAGTGCTTTGTAGTCTGAATGAGTCACAGCCGTTGCTTGACCAGTTTGCTCTCTGTGAAAGCCTGAGAAAACGTTTTCTCTGTGTATGACTCTCCTTCGGCACACTATATATCATCAGTCTCTTTCCTCTGTGGTCTCATAATCACCTTGAAGAGAAAAGTTTAGACACCACTGAGTTATAGGATGTTGCAGCACAGGTTCTCTTATGTCCTGTGTTCTCACTGACCTTGAAGGTATAGAGCCAAAATATTGGCTATCCTTGTAGCCCTTCTGTTTCTCTAATTTTTGGTCTGTAAACTTATATTCATAGCCCTCCAGAAGAGAAGCTTCATGATACTATTACTCTATAACATAGGCACTTAAGTTTAACATCACTGTCTTTCTGAATATCAAACATCTTAAACTTAACTTGGAATCATGTATTTTCTGTCAATTATTGATATTCTAATAAATCCTTATAGAATATCATAAAAGCAGTTATACATTTTACATAGAAATTTCAAAATCTAAGTATATACAAAATTGTAGCTTGTCAATCCTATGGCATTTTCCCTAATCTCTTACTCTCCTTTAATAACCTTTTTTTTCTTGCAAAACAATCATTTACTTGAGAAAGTGTATAGCAATAACCGAAATGACCTTAGAAGCAGCACACATCTAAAAGACCAGATTGACAGGTTTTAGTATTACCCATTGCTATCCTCAGTGTCAAAAATATTTTGGTGGCTCTTAGGACTATTGTCTATTCATCCTGTGTGTATAAGTGCATGGTTTTGCTCCTGCCATGTTTCCTATCTTTTCTGCTTGTGGTCTCTTCATTGTTTAACCCTTAAGTTTTTTCATTTTCATTCACTTGTGTTGTGCCTTTCCATTCTTAATTCTTCTGAGTTATTGTTTAGCTTTTTTTGTTCATTGGTTTGTTTGTTTTTCAATTGAGTAGGTAGCTAAATAACCAAGTTAAAACTCACAAAATTTCACTTGATATAAGAACACATTAACATTTTTATTTTTGTTAGTACCTAATGCAAAATGACTCTATTCTAATTTAGCCAGCTGATGCTGCTAAAGAATTTTAAAAGTGATTATGTAGTGATACTACTGCTTTGATTGCACTGTGTTCATCATATTTTATTGTTTTATCTTTTTTTTAAATAACCGGTATGTACCAGGCATGGTGGCGCATGCCTGTAATCCCAGAACTCGGGAGGCTGAGGCAGGAGGATCAGTGTGAATTCGAGACCAGCCTGGGCCACAAAAGTTAGCTCAAGGCCAACCTCAACTGCATAGTGAGACCCTGTCTCAAAAAGACAAAAAAACAAAAAACAAAAAACAAAAAAAAAACCAGTATGATCTTCACTATTAGAACATACATTACCTTAGTAGAGTCCACATCTAATGCAAATTGACGCCACATAGGAAATTGCATAGATATAATGTAAATATCTAAGCTGAGGTACACAGGATTGTACCTGGCTTTGTTAAGATAAAACCAAATAGTGAGTTCATGGATTATGAAGTTCTCATGTATATCTTTATTGGGAACAAGGTTTTGAACTTCTGAGAATTTCAGGTATTCACTAAATAATAGAGTGATGTAGTAAGAGTTTGAGAAATCTAACCAGGCATGTAAGCCTTAACTTTGGGTAGGTGCAACTTGATCAAACTGCACTCAGCTGTGTGTCTATTCTAAGTTCTGCTACTACTTCCTAATAATTAAGTTCAGAAAGGGGGGAGCATTGGTTCTTGAGAACCATTTGCAGAGAACATCACAAATTTAAAAAACAAACAAAAATATAATATAAAAATATAGTAAAACTCTTCAAGCAAGTTTTCATTTCTGTTTTGTGTCCCATAGTTTAGGATGAACCCATAGCCCTGGCTTACCATTGAGCTACAACCCCACCTTTGTTATAAATTTTATTTTGAGATGTGGTAACTTAAATATTTCTATATTCCTGCCTCAACCTCACAAGCTAAGATTATGAATCAGAACATCAAGATTGACTTACAGTGAGATTTTACTTCTTAGTTGAGGCTCTGTGATCATTTATATAGGGTGAATCAAAGTCTCTGTGATATGGATAAATTCAGAAATCCATTTAAATAGACTTTGGCCGAGTCATTAGGATTTTAGAATGAGCTGGCTATGCATTTGTGCAAGTAAAGCTTGAAACTTGGCAGTGTGTGATTTTTCTAAGTTTATATGTCTATCTTCACAGAGGCTTGCTGTAATCCAAGTTTAAATTGCTTTGAAGTCTGAGTTAGGGAAGGAAAGTTGATTAATAATACAAATAGAATTGATGTGAATACAGAAATATTAAAAATATCCTCTAATAGTTTCTTTCCTTGAAAGGAACCTAGTAAATTCCATGGAGTTTTGAAAATCATATACTATTTCTGCTCTGTTTTGTTGTTTTAGTTTAGCTTGATTTTGCTTTTTAGTTCTTATTTTTCCAGCAGAAGCATATTTTATTTTCTGGCAAGTTTGTAATCTTAACAGACAGATATCATTCCAGATACACAAAAAGCTAAGTACTGGTAGCTCCTGGAAACTGGCCTCAGCAGGAAGTGAATGGGTGTCACAAGTCTCAGCTATCAAAGTAAATGTGCTGATTGGAGACTGTAAAATTCCAAAAATAGAATGTATTAGTCTTCAGCTCTGTTGGATTCTCCAAGTCAATGGCTTTGCCTCAGGGCCTCACATCTGCCAATCTCAGATGAAAGAGATCAAGGTCAAAAGAGAGGAATGTATATTAGAGCCTGGAATGTTTCCCTGAACTTTGTGATGAAGTTAAACAAAAAAAAAAAAAAAAAAAGAAAAGTAACATATGTGAGTGAAAAAAATGTTCTACTGTGGCACCTGGGTAAGCTGTAAGAGTGTAATTTTTTATTCTAAAGGAATTCTCTCTATACTGTGTGAATTTCATCATTTTATATCCTGCAGGCAAAATGTTTCCATTAGGTAAATCGCACCTTTGGAAAAAAAAATGGCAAATTTGCTCATAAAATCCAGGAATAATTAATAGATTATAAAGTTAAGAATAGAAGTATAAATTTAAGGGAGTCACCTCCAGATGAATGATTAACACTATTTGATGGGAAACAGTTATATCTCGGATTGAAAATCTGAGCATGTGCCTTTTGTTCAAGATATGCATACCTTTTTTTTTTTCTTCCTTTTTTTTTTTTTTTTTTTTTTTTTTTTTTTTTTTTTTTTTTTTTTTTTTTTTTTTTTTTCGGGACCAGTGTTGGAACTCATGATCTTGCACTTGCCAGGCAGGCACTTATGCCACGGAGCTATCTCCCCAGTCCCCAGGATATGCATGTTTTCTGCTTCAGTTACCTTTCTCTCCTTGCAGGGACAAAATAACCAACAATAACCCAGAATTGAGGAAGAAAAGGTTTATTTACCTCACAGTTTGTGGAAGTTTCAGTCCATACTCGGCTGGCTCCCAGGCAGAGTGGCATATGGTAGAGGGGAGCAGTTCATGATGGTGGAAAACAGCAAAGAGCAAAGGCAGGAGCAGCAGTAGATGCCTCACTTGTTTTCTTACCGTGGGGTAGGGGGCTAGAGCTCACACAAAGTCCATGCCCTCCTCTTGCAATTGGTGAGGATGTTTGCAAAGTTAAAGCCCTGGTTGTGTCACTTAAAGTTCCAAATTTCTTAAGTTGACCCCATGTATCAACCAGTACATTCCCTTCCTTGGCCTTCTGTGGTTTGTATTTTCTCATCTTCTCAGCATGACAAGATGGAGCCCTGATTTCAATAGTAAATATCTATCATCTATCTATCTATCTACCTACTAATAATTGTTATACTTAGTTGATTATTTATTGGATAAAATGTATAGGAAGCAGCCACTATAGATAGTTATTAATATATAATAATAATATATCAGGCCCTGAAGGAAATCAGCACAGAAAAAATAGACACCACAGTTGTAGGTGTAGATGAATCTTAACAGAGCCAGGCCACAAGATGGAGAAGCAGGTTCCAGGCATGGATGCATCCGTAGAGACAAGCACGAGCTTGAGACTGTATTGCAATTAGCATCACCTGGTCCAAGATACCCAGCAAGGGATGAGACACATACATTTGTGAACAGCAGGACAGGATCCATACTTCCCTATCCACCTCATTCTATATCCCCTGACACATGACTTGTTTTCTTTTCTGGACCAATTATTACCTAAGCAATTATATTTGTAATCCTGCAGATTGGTTGTGGTTTGACTGCCATTGTATCCATGTGGCTTGACTATGCAAGTTATCCCTCATAAAGGGCTTTGCTGGTAACTACTTCAGGACCCTCTTCTGGAAATCCAAGAGACTTTCTATTTCCAATAAAACTCAGCTAATTCGCTCTTTTACTTTTGACGTTACTCCTTGATGTCTTGAGATCACAAACTTGACACGCTTGACATTTAACAGGATGGAATTATGTTTCCCTTATATCAAATAGACTTCATTTAATTATTTGAAATTTGTCTTGTTGAGTAAATGTTTATCCTTGGCCAATCTCTTGTTTAAGGCAATGTGTGGCTATTTCATTTCACATTTCACATATAATTTCTTATATTTTTTCAGTTTATTTGATGCTGCTGCTGAAGTCTGTATATTTTTTTTGTCAGTAGCTTTGTGTTGCAAGGGTGATTTTCCCTTTCTTCCAGTATTGTTTTTAGTTGTCATTTTAAAAACAATATTCACAAATCAAAGTTGGGAATCAATCAGAGACAAAGAGTGAGGTAGAAATGTCAAACATTGAACTATGGTGTCTCAGTGATTAGATAGATACATTTTCCATCTTTAGAATCTTACTAGGGTTCGCATGAGAAAGAATAACAGAACAACAGTTACCTGTCTTATTTTAGAAACAATAATCTAAAATAATTTATGATCTATAGTTATTTTTTTTACCCCTGTGATTTTTTTCTGACTATCTCAATTAAAATAATCACAATCTTGTTAGCTCAAGGTTCTCATGTGACCCTGCTTAGATAGCAAGCTATCAGCATTTTACTATAATACTCCAGAGAGCTGTGTGGGTAATAAGAGAACACTGAACAGGGGATAATAGGGAGCTGAGCAGCAGTAGGTGTGTTTCTGTGTTCGTCACACATGCCCCACTTGAAATCCACAGGCATAACTACGTGCATGGACCTTAGAAACTCAAAGCAGAAATTACTGTGTGTGTGTGTGTGTGTGTGTGTGTGTGTGTGTGTGCCTGTGAAGATTGATGTTTATTGTTATTAAGAAAGTAGATATATTGTTTTACCTTGGAAATGTTGTGTTGCCTAATTTAATGTGTCAAAATAGTTTTTCAGTTGTTTTTACAGGTATATAGTTTTACAGGGAGTATAAAACAATAACAAATAACTTTATGCTCAAGACATTGTTTTATTTATATAAAACAATATACAAAAGACTGTTAATAGTAGGAATACAGGGGCTTACAGGATAGCTCAGTAGTCTAGAATGTCTGCTTAGGAAAGCTTAGGCAAGCCAGGGACCGTGATTTGATCCCCAGCACCACATTTTGTGCCAATACCACCCCCAAAGCAGGCTGAGTAGGCCATAACATAAGTAAAGAAAATAAAATTTAAAAAAAGGGGGGGATAGTTCAGTAGAATGAGTGTATGTCCTGAGTTCAATCCCAGGTTCCAAGAAAAAAAAAAAAAAATATATATATATATATATATATATACATACATGTATATATGTACACACAAATGGAGAAAATAAGAGTTCTGTTACTCACATTAACTATAGAGCCTATTTTAAATTTTACATGCCATGTCAGACATTTCTTCTCTACTCACTAAAGCTTGGGCTTCCCAAAAGTTTGACTAACCATGCTGTTTGAGTTCTCTCTCTGTGTGTGTGTGTGTGTGTGTGTGTGTGCACTTGTCTATGAAATTTTTTCACATAAAAATCCCGGTATGTTTTAAAAATCATACAATGGATTTAAAAATCTTTATCTTCCTTTGAATTCTTCAGGCATATAGGGCTAAAATTTATAAGAAAAAACAGTTTATGGATATCTTACTAATCCAAGTAAATATACTATCATTTACACATACTGTGGCCCTAAAAATGAATTGCTAGTGTTATTATATCATATTCTAAGAGAAATTGATTTTATATATATTTTATAGCTTGTCAGAAATATCAAATGTTCCACAATAAATTATTGTATAATATTCTGTATTTGTGGAATTGAAGAGCAAGGAAATTGAAATTCTGTTCACAGGGATGTGACAAAAAAGGGCAAAGAAATAATGTAGCTTTGCATGGTGTCTTCAAAGTCTTCTACTTACCTACCATGATCCTTTCAATCATTGCTCATTATGTTCATTAAACTTTTTCCTAAAATCATAGTCTTCCCTTTGCAATTTTAGTATCGGGGCTTATGATGCCATAATGAATAAAAACAACGCATGGGCGATCTTTTTGTAACTGACATAAAGTAATCTTTATATATGTACCTAGTCGTCCTAAGGTTGTACAATTTAGAGATTTCTAATGCTCTATACTATTGAATAGCTTTCCTGACCCAAGACAAAATTGTTTTATTAATTGTAAATCTTTATATTTAGATATTCATTTTACATTCAGTCATAAAACTTAAATAACATATAACGTACACACAAAAACCATAAAAGACATGTGTAATCCACAGAAGCATATAGCAAATGAATGTCGACTTCCAGTGAGCCACACATATGACTAGGATTTACTGTGGGCCCAGAGCCTATTATAGCTATTTGCTCCCTAAAGAGCACCTCATACTTTCAATTTCATGTTAATTATTCCCTCTACATTGTCTACTCATAGTAAGTTGTTTGCTGATCTTTTTAAATATTATTCAAAATAATTGGATTTCAAACTAGGCATGATGGTGTGCACCTGTAATCCCAGCTCCTGGGAGGCTGTAAACAGGTGCATCACTATGAGTTTGATCTACTAGTGAGATCCTCAACACCCTCTAGACCATTTCCGTAAATAAATAAATAGATAAATAAATAGATTTTGTAACCCATTTACTTTGTTTTGATAAAGATTATAGTCCATTATTATCGTACAGTGCTATCTTATAGCTATCCAATATTACCTTTCCTTTCCATTGCTTAATTTTTGTTTTTGCTTTTTTTTTTTTTTTTTTTTTTTTTTTTTTTTTTTTTTTTTTTTTTTTTTTTTTTTTTTTTTTTTTTTTTTTTTTTTTTTTTTTCTTGGACCATGGATCTAACTCAAGACTCTGTTCTTGCCAGGCAGGTGCTTATGCATCTGAACTCCCTGCCGGCTCCTACACTCCATTGTGGATAAGTGATTAGCTTACTTTAAGTATGAAATATTTTCAGAAATATTTGTGTAAATCATTTCACACGTTTCTTTTCATTGATGGCTTCAGGGGCAGAATGTTTCCAGGCTTGCTAAGGGAAGACAGAGGAAAATTTTTGTGTTCCTGTATGTGTTCTTCAGTGTTAGAAAACAATGTTATTAGGTTTTGCTTATGACCATTTAAATACCTTGGATTTTAAATTTTAACATCATTTAGTCATAAACACAAACAAAATCATATCACCTGCAAGAAAACAAAAGGAGTGTAACTGGAGATCATCATGTTAAGCGGTGGAAATCAGATAACGTTTTTTTTAATGGGAGAAATTTTTTTAAAAAATGACATGAGCCGGGCGTGGTGGCTCACGCCTGTAATCCCAGCACTCGGGAGGCTGAGGCAGGAGGATTGTTGCGAGTTCGAGACCAGCCTGGGCTACAAAAGTGAGCGCAAGGCCAGCTTCAACTGCATAGCGAGACCCTGTCTCAAAAAGACAAAAAAAAAAAAAAAAAAAAAAAAAAAAAAAAAAAAAAAAAAAAAAAAAAAAAAAAAAAAAAAAAAAAAAAAAAAAAAAAAAAAAAAAAAAAAAAAAAGACATGAAAGTTGAAGGAATAATATCATGGGACCATAAGACAAAAGAAAAACAAAAATTGGAGGGCAAACTCAGATGATACAATTCATGAACAAGCCGGTAACAACTTACTCAAATATAGTTCTTTTAATTATTATTAATTTTATTAAGTATTATGTTTCATGGTGGTATTTTCCTGTATGCATACAACATATTTTGCTTCTCCTTTCACCCTATTATTTTCACTTACAACTGAGTTTGTCCTGCAGTTTCGCTATCAATTATTAATTAGTAATGTCTTATATTGTATGCTTTTAATTAAAGTAGTACAATTTTTGTAAAATGTAGACTTTTGAGAGGTAAACCTTTGAAATGTACAATGATGCTTTGACAGGAAAAAGATATAATTTTACTTAACCCTGGGGCTTTCTGGACAATATTCACGGCTTCTGCTTTTATGTTAAAATATATTTTAATGTGTGTGGAGAACATTTAACTTAGATCAGACTTTATAATGTATCTTCATTTCCACAATAGAATATTGTTAAGTATAAGCACACAGTTATATAGCATGCATCCAGTATATGTTTATCTTGCAAAATTAAACACTTTACTTTTTCTCTTCTAATCTTTACCTCTTCTCTTTATGCAGGTAACCATAATTATGTGCTACTTCTGTGAGATTGGCTGTTTTAAATATTTTAAACAATTAAAGCATGTAGCCTCTGTTTTTGGCCAGTGTCTAATTTCACTTAGAACAAAGAGAACTGGCCAATAAATATGTAATTAAAAATCCCAATATGAACCATTACAACAAAGTAAATTCAAATGACAAGATACCTCACCACATTGTTTAGGATGGCTGCTGTCAAAGCTCAACCAATCAATCAAGTGCAAGAAACACTGGAAATGTCTTGTGCTCCTGCTGAGAAAAAGAGTGTAAAGGTTCCACAAAAAAAAAAAAAGTAAAACTACAAATTAAATACAAATTAAAACAGAAAATAAGAGCTTAGTGGCCAGGGTTTGATCCACTGCATGTCGTGCCAGCCCATGGCAGTTGAGACTGAGTGTGGTGGTGCACACCTGCAATCCCAGCACTTAGAATGCTGAAAACAGGAGAATCACTACAAGTCTGATCTATGTAGTGAGACCCTGGAGACCCTATCCTAAATGAGAGTCAGTAAATGAATAAATCAAAAAGAAAATAAAATATCAATGGTATTTCTGGATTATATTTGAAAGACTTGACTGGAAGCAAGATCTCTAAGAGATATCTGTATTTCTATGTTTTCTAGAACACCATTTACAACACCAAAGTTATGGAAACAACATAAAGAGTCCTTCAGAAGAAGACAGGAGACCACACATGATGGAAGAGAGTCATTTTATATAAAAAATCAGTTCAAATGCCAAGATCCTAAAAGCAGTGACTTCTAAGCTTTAGATATCTCTTCCACTACTAGTCACAAAACATGCACAGTCTATATTTGCTATGAATGATAAGAAATGAGGCCCTGAAGCCCTGTTATCAAGTCATGTTTCACAGAACAAGCCTTTCACTGTTTCAACACTCACTTAAATGTCTGTTTTTTCTGATGATTTCCAGTACCATCTGTCATATGTTCAGTGGGTATATGCAAATATAAGGAATTGGTTCACTTCTGGACCTGATATTTTATTTCATTGAAATCATCTGTATAATTTATGTTCTTTGTATATTCTGAATAAAAATATATAGTAGAGCTAGTTCACTAGTCTGTTTATAATTATGTATAAAATGAATTATTGTCCTTCTTGAACAGTTGTTTCTCAATAATATTCAGACACATCTTGTCAAGTTCCACCTGGAAAAAGTAAGTTAGAAACTGTTAGGAATTTTCCTTGAATTTTATTGAACTTACAGACTCTTAAAAAGAATTTCTGGATTTTATGATGTTAATAATTCTAATTTATCAGCATGGTTTACTAAATTTTTAAACATGTTCTTGTTCATTAATAACTTATTTATCAGCATGCCCTTTTATGTCTGTAGAAATATTCTTTTCTGTTTTCTTTAGTTAGAAGTAATATATTTTTAATTTATAGTATGACACTTTTGTAACGAGTAGCATATATTGATACATTGTATTTAAATTACTCTGAGTCCTTTATATTAGCAGGTTGGCTTGCTTCTCATCTATCATTAAATTAGATTTCTTTATAGACTACCAAGAATGCAATTACAATTTAAGAGTTTTATTTATTGGTGTGTGCATCATCAAAGGAAACTACAAACTTTAGGGGTCATGTGGGAGGCAGGAGGGCTTTTATTAGGGGATCTAAATTTAGAAGTGTTACAATATTTTGGAAAACTTTGCAGGGGGTGTCATTTTAACTGCACATGAAAGCGACTCTGGAACTGTAGAAATAATTATATTTTACTTTTTTATACTAGGAGATTAAAACAATGACCTTCAAAGTGAGATATGTACTCATCCCCAGACCACTGATTTTTAATTGTAGTATAGGATCTGACAATTTTTATCAGGGCCAGAATTCTTGGCTCAACCTCTCAGAAACCTAAGATTATTGCTCCTGGCTCTGATGATCCTAACGCATAATTTCTTCTCAGCAGCTGAGAAACTGCAAGATGGATAAGGCTAAAACTGACTTTTAAAATAGCACATTATTCCAAAAGAAGGTGTTATTTAGTTATATTAGTGTTTATATGGCATTTATATTTTTATCATAGTTGAGAAAAAGTGACACTGAATGATGTTGGCGCACTATAAAATTGGTGGGCTCAGAAAAGAGCACTAGATTGCTTTTTATGTCACATACAATCTTGTGTGCTTGTATTTTCTAAATGTGCAATTGGTGAGTGGAAGTAATAATTCTGTGTTTTAATCTTGACTTTCAAGGTAATATCTGAATATTTTATCAAATACTTGATGTGGGAAATTTGTAATAATCTATTGTAGTAAAAGTAAAAGGTCTCATTTTCAGTACCTATAGTTCATTTTTTTCAACATAGAAACTTAATCTCTGTTTTATTCTTAAAATGTGAACTTTTTTCAATTATATGCTACTTGAATACATATGTATATATAAAATATATAGGCACATATATTTTATATATGTACATATATTCAAAGTGTATACAGACTTTTAAAAAGAAAAAAGGTATGTTTTTTTTTAAGCAAATGATGTTGGTCTCATATGGAGGATCCTAGAAGATGGAGTATATACCAAAAAAAAAAAAAAGTAAAAAAATCCACAATGCAGCCAAGCAACAGCTCATGATACTAATGACTATCTAGAAGCCCATGGCCAGGGTTTTCAGCACATCTTATAAATTTGGAGGCTAAAGGTAGCTGATATTAAACTCATGATGACTCAATAAATGTAGTTTTAAAATAAATATGTAAATCTTTCTTTTCTTGAAGTATATGTGTATTTTTTACTTCTTTTACCTCCTCAATCATTGTTGCACTATTTAATTTATTAAGACAATCAATATTTGTCAGTGTTAGCCTTCTGGATGAGTCGTGGTCATTGCTTGACCAGTTTGCTGTCTGTGAAAGTCTGAGGGAATGTTTTCTCTTTAGGTGATTCTCCTTAGGCACACTATACATCTTGAATCCCTTTCCCCTGTGGCCCCAAAATCTCCTTGAACAGAAAATTTGGGACACCACTGAGTTATAAGATGTTACAGTACAGAACACTCTTGTGTTCTGAGTTCTTACTGACCTTCAAGGAACAGGGCCAAAATATTGGCTATCCTTGTAGCCCTTCTGTTTTTCTAATTTTTTGGTCTGCCTACTTAAGTTGTTAACCCTCCAGAAAAGAAGCTTATTGATGCTATTACTCTACTTGTTAACATGAAATTGGTATTTTCTATCAATCATCAGTTTTCTAATAAATCTTTATAAAATGTGATAAAAATAAAACAAAACAAAACAAAAAAAAAACAGTTGCACATTTTACATAGATATTTAGAAATCTAACCATATGCAAAATTATAGCAGCTTAATTCTGTGGCATTTCCCTTGTCTCTTACTCAATTTTATTATCTTTTTTTAAAACAAACATGTACTTGAGGGAGAGGATAACAGTAACTGATATGACTTTAAAAGACAACAGATCTAAAAGACCAGAATGGCAGGCTTTCCAAGCATGGTTTTAGTATATACATTGTTATCTTAAGTGTCAAAACCTTTTGGAGATACTGAGAACCACTGTCAAATTCACTCTGTGAATATATGTTTATGATTTTGCCCCTGCCATGTTTCCTAACTTTTCCATTTGCTGTCTCTTAGTTGTTTCATTCTTAAGTTCTTGATTTCTATTTGGCAGACACTGACATAAGTTCTACAAAACTAGGCTGTATCCTACCATCAACATCAGGAGATCATTTTGAAAAATGGTACAGAAGCTTGTGCTTCATATATTAACATTGATTTGGAAAAGAATCAGATTGCCTTGTAACCATCACTGGAATTCTGTAATATATCATATTACAAATGAATAGTTCAGAAATATAAGCTTCTAAAATGATACAACAGATTATATTATTTTTGAGATATATCAGAAGCAGTAATTTGAAGGTCAAGTAATAATACTTTAAACTCAGAGACAATATACAAAGCAAAGAAAATAGAGAAATAATTTTCTCCAATCAAGAAAAATTACAACCAAGTTAAACTACAGACATTATGCATCATAATCATATAGTAACATTTCTCGAAAAGGAAATAATAGTGTTAATCTATCGAACTTAGAAATATATAATGAAAACTCAAGTTTATGATGTGATCAAAGCAAAATAGTGAAGCTGACTTAATATTTAGTTAATAATTGTGTATGGTGGCACAGTCCTATAAACTCAGAGCTATAGGAGGTTAAAGAAAGGGGACTGTAAGTTCAAGCCCAGTCTAGGTAATGTAACTAACCATTCAGCAGACCCTATCACACACATGAGCAGACACACACACACACACACACACACACACACACACACACACACACACAATATTAGTAATACAATAACAATGAAAAGTATTTGGTATAGAGTTCAATAGTGGAGTATTCCAGGTTCAAACCCAAGTTGCAAAATAATTAATTAATGATAATTAATACTGACAAACACATACATAGACTGGAGTTTCTAGTATGATTTCTAATTAAAAAGTTATGAAAAGAAGCTAAACTCGAGGCCTAGATTATAAAATACAAAAAATAATTCTGAGTCACCTTGCATAATGTCAGATAGTAAAGATAGATCCACCATTTTCTCCTCCTCTGCCCTGACAAAACAACAGCGCAGTCATGGTGTAATGCAAGGGGGATAAATGGAGAAGCGAAAGCATTCATAATGTCACATGAACACTAATAAAATAATTTCATATTGGTTTACATACCTTACATTGCTCGAGTTATGCTATTACGAAAGATGTGAAAACAAATATATGCAAACATAGAAGTACAAGAGGGAAAATCTATGAAGGATAGCTCTAATTAACAGTGGTAGATATTTTCCAGTCTAACAGGTAGAACATTAACTATCACTTCTTAAATGTGGACTTTCTTTCAAAGAGTATAATATAGAGAATCAGAACAGAATAATTTCACAGTAGAAAGATATGGCTAGTACAATTTTATCTAGTGGATCAAGCTGATCATCATTATGAAAAGTCTCATAAACGTCATTTATCCTAATGCATGTTTACAGTGACACTTTTACCCTTCCTGTCAGCAGTATATAAACCCATTCAAGCATGAGGAAAAAATCTCAAAAAATATGTGACCAAGTATTCTTCAAAATTTTCAAGTTCACCAAAGACAACCTTTTTCAATACCATGAGCCCGAAAGGAAGTAAAGTAACATGATGAATAAGTAGAGTATGGCAACCAGAATAGAAACGTGAAACAGAAAACAAAACAAGTAAAACTTGGGTAATTTTCTTTAAAATATTGACTTAATTAGAATGTATTCAAACGGTTTTTTGAAAAAGGAAAATGTAGTTGGACACCCCATATCAACAAATTTTTACATGTAATTGCTGAACAGTAATTTCAACACAGCATTAACATGAAGTTACATGCATAATAGTGACATATATATCTGTAGGTTCAGTTGGTTTTAACATCAATGCTCAGATGCAACAATAGAAAAGGTAACATTTTAGAAAAAAATATCAGCAACTTTATTTTGATAAAAAATACAGGGGCCTGGCGGGATGGCTCAGTGGTCTAAAGCACCTGCATGGGAAGGCTTGGGCGGCTTCAGGGACTGCGGTTCGATCCCCGGCACCACATGCTGCGCCAGCCCTACCCTCGGGGCGGGCTGAGCCAGCCATAAAAATGAGTGAATAAACAAAGGTTCTGAAACAAGAAAAAAATAAATAAATAAAATTTAAAAAAAAAAAATACAGAAATTGCAAATTGATCTGTAGTACCAGAAGACATGGCATTCATTGACTTGTAATTAGCAGAAAGGAATGGAAGTATTATTGAAAGTGTAAAAGAAATATAGGTATTTTATTTTGATAAGGTTTCTTATCAAAATACAAAAGTTCCATGACTTAAATATTAAGACATTATCATGTAAAATATTGAAGTATACCAATAATACATCAATGAAACTAAAATTATTAAATTAAAAATATTCATAATAAGAGAAACTTCATATTTCTAGCTCAGTTTATTTTTTTTAGTTCAGGTTATCTATTGATTACATATTATTTAAGAGATATTTTACCACATAGAAGAGATACAAGTAGCATAACAATTACTGATTCAGTGTATATCAGGTAGTGTTTTAGTGCCTACCCCCTTGCTACTACTTTTGAAACCATAACTTTATTTTAGAAATTGAGTCAGAAGTTCAGAGGCTTAGCCAAATTACTCCATCTCTTAAAACCAAATTTCATGAAAACACTGAGAGAATACATTGGTCTCTCCTCCAGAATGCACTTGATAAATCTAGATATGACATCATCACATTTTTCAATTTGAAAATATCACTCTAACTATAACGTGGAAACAGACTGAAAGGAGGTGGTGGGAACAATCAGTTTCAGAAAGACCAGATACAAGGCTAATTCCATACTCCACACAGGGGATGACAGGAGTCTGGACTACAGTAGGGGAAACATTGAGGCATTGATATACCCTCAACCCTATACATTTACAAGAGCCACTCTGAATCTATTATCTCCAGATTAATAGGAGGAAAGATGCTTCATTTTGTAGAAAATACAGCAGCACATCAACCACCTTTGTTGAATTTATTTAGATTTTTCTGAACATATTAATATTTCAGGCGCCAAATGTTTCTTATTCTCGTGTATTAAATTAATTTAACTTGCACTTATTAAGATTTTGTGCTGTTAACATTATTTGTCTAAGAGTATATAATGAGTATTGTATTGCTTATATAATCCTAGTGAATACCAAATTCAAGGACATTAATACCTGTGTAAATCTTTTAGCAACTTAGTATTAATAACATCTGCTTTAAGAAAAGACAATTTCCACTAATTTATGATAGTATTCCTGAATAGAATCTTCCAAGAGTTGTAGTAGTAAGATACTTGGGAAGTAAAAGAATAAAGTATATCATCTTTCTCCAGAGGTAGTGGTAGAATTAAGAGATTCTCAAAGCAGCTCCAGAAATCTTGAGCAGGCACCTGCTTTGGTCCTCTCCTGATACCCAGGAGAGTAAAGGAACATCCAATAAATTGTCCAGGATTAACAGCAGCCTCTGTGGAAAGCCTCTTTCAAAACCTCTCACTTTGAGGGACCAGGATGAGTTCCCCAGCAATGTCTTCTCACTTCTTTGATCTTTTCTCTACAGCGACAAAAGGTGAGTGCATATTTCTGATTCTCTGTATACTGAGTTGTATACAAGGGGGATAAATATCACTTTTTTTTCTACCAAAACCCTGTTTCCAACAGCATATACTCTTAGACATCATCTAAGTGCATAAAGGCCATTTCAGATGTATTAGAATTTTATTGTGCTTTCCCTTAATTCTGTTTAGTTCTATTAAACTGCCTGCTAGTGTTAACTACACTTTGAGAACTGTACTGAAGACTTTCACTTAGGTTCATAGTTTTAAACTGCAGAGATTTTTAGCTCAGAATCAACACTGCCTAGCACAGTAAAGCCTGTGCCTACCACCACATATATTTAGAGTCTATTAAATGAGTACCCAAGTGTTGCTATTGTTAAATGAGCTCATCTTTACTCAAGGATTAAGTATAATGAGCAGTATATTTTGAAAATAATAAAATATCATTTACTATTATCATGTGGAAAGGGAATACACATATTTACACAAAATATGTTATCCTTAATATATGTATATTTATAATCTCAAAAGCTAGTATTTGAGAATTAATGGTGCATAGTCTTGGTTTCAGTTTCTTAATGAACCTAAAACTCAGTAATCCATAATAGTTTTTAACAACTTAAAAAAGCAAGGAACTTATTTCATTCACTTAAGAGAGAAATGTGAAATGAATTCCAAGAAGAAAATATTTCCCAGGGGATGTTTTGAATTTTGTAATATAAGAGCCCTGTCCATTTTCCTTGTATTAGATTTTTAGGCAGAACTGCAAAATTAACAAACCATGAAATTCAACACCATGCCAAGCAGTAACAGATGCCTGACTTTGCAGTTGCTAGAGCAAAAACCAGCGGATATATTTTAAGATTGAAAAAGGGATAATTTTCTTCCTTTGAAAATTCATACATTTGCATGCCTTGTGCATATCCATTTAGAAAACATTCATTTTTAAATGTACTCTCTACATCATTGAAGCAATATAGGAAACACTTCAAAACTCACTGGAACTTTGCCATCATGTGTCATGCTTCTAATTATACTTTACAGACAGCAGTGATAATCAAGATACCTTACTGGGTAAATATTAAATACTGCATCTTTATGTAAGTTATTGCAGTTTTCCCCACAAGGATTATGGCTCTTTCAGGCAGTCTATCAAAATATTAAGCAGTATTTTGTCTGTAATTCAGATAATGTGACAATGATCAATATTCATTTGTGTTCCTGAGATTACCAATACAAATTTTGTGGAGAACTACACTGCTGTATGTGTTGAAAATTATTTTAGAATGATTGCACTTTGTGTATCACAGCTTAGCAATCATTGAGGAAAAATGTAGTTCATTTATGAAATATTTACTACCTTAGAAGTAAAGCCATACTATTGTAGTCAGTTATTTGATTACTAAGATTTTATCCTAACAATTAAATAAGAGAAAGACATTTTTTGGAAATATTTTGAATAAAAAACTAGAAGGTGGCAAATTATTAACCACAAGTGGAATTATTGTATAATTTGTCTGTATAGTATAATATACAGCCATCAATAACTCTGAGAAGTAAATGCAATGATTTATAAGAGGAAATGTTTGAATTATAGTACTATAAAAATAAAGTTATAAAATATTATCTCTCCTACCAGGTGAATAATACAAATGTAAGCGAGCACGCACACACACACACACACACACACACACACACACACACTCTGTAGCTAATATGTAAAAGAAAAATGATAGGAGCTTTTATTCGGAGATATGGGACCCTTGAATAATAGGTAATTGTTAGCTCCCCATTTGCATAATTCTGCCTTTAATTTCTTTATTAGCAACATTAGCAGAGATGCAATTATTATTGCTTTAAAAACTTTATAACAAACACTATTCACTCACTGATTTGCACTATGAGGAAAAGATATACTATGTTGTCAATTTTGCAGTATATAAATTATATAATGGAGAGAAACTCCTCAATCAGAAATTAAAGCAATATAATGTTTTCATTTTTCATTTTTTTTTTCTGGGACCTATGCATTCCCTGATGTTTCCCATGTAATATGGGACATACATGTTGTTAAACTTCTGTACCTGTTTTTTTCTTGTTAGTCAATATTTTATTGCAGGAATCTGTTCTAGCTGAGAACTGCCAAGGGCTGTTATTTTTCCTCTGGAAGGTATAGTTTACATGGCCATACAAGGTAATGATTTAATAAAACTATCACTGTAAACCACTCTCTCTTTTTTAATTTTTTTTCTTTATTTTTTTGTCATAGTGGTATTGGAGATCAAACCCAGTGCCTTAACCCTGAGTTATATTCCACCCACCCTTTTTTATAATTTTATTACTTTTCATAAGAAATACCAATGAGACAGTTTCAAAACAAATGGTTTTATATAGTGAATAAGCACAACATTTCAAAGGACTGAAGCATACTCAACCAAATGTAATCATCCATGCAATTACATTACACTTTTTTGACAATATAACAAACATAGAAATTTGGTGGTTATAAAAGTACATGCTCCAGGGAACTATATGTATTACACCACAATGAACAATGTATTTTTATTTTTGTTGCATGTTGTTTTAATCCGGGGTATCATTTTACTGCTTACAGTGATCTCAAATTCCTGAACTCAAGCAAACCTTCCACCTCAGCATTCCAAGTAGTCAGTGCTACAAGTTTGACTGTGTGGCTTAATATATTTTTAAAATTTATTTATATGGTTTAAATTTTTCCATTTTCTAAGATAGTATCAAGTAATCTGAAGTACAGAACACTGAAAACATGTGTTCCTACTCAAGTGTGGGGGAGTTCCTTTTTAGAGAAGGATTTTAACCTGAGAACTGAAAGATGAATATATTATGCATAAAGCAGAATAAAAGAGTTTTGAAAAAGACTGAGCCAAAGATACAACACTGAAGTAAGAACTAATAAGGAACACAAAAAGGTGCTACTGGCCCTGTTCTCAGAAGGTTTCCTAAGCTACCTGAAGCATACTTTTGTTGACAGGTAAGATAAAAATCCTTGCTTACTTATTAGTACGGAAATACCATTGTCAGATATCTTCCAAGATACATCTTCTATATTTTGAGTTGAGAAGGCTTTTTTTTTTTTTTTTTTTTTTTTTTGGCTGTCTCAGGTTACCTTCAGGGTGGGTCTGGGGTTCAAACTGCCATCTCCTGTGCCTGATTGGGTTTACCCATGCAGTCGCTTAAACCACTGAATTAATCTAAAAGCTCCCATGTCTTCTATATTTTGCATACTGGACCAAAGAAATAAGGCCAGCAGATACACAGCAGCAGATATGTTATCAAAATGAAGTGTCGATAATAGTAGCAAGAGTCATGGTTCATGGCCATAAAGAACAGAAATGTAAGATGGAGCTCTGTGTGATTTTTAAGTTGAAGTAGAACTCATGCAAGATTCATAAAATTCAGAATTAGAAAACTCGATAAGGACAATGTTATTCTTAATGTCAACAGTGGATATGGATGCACTTAGTGCCAACTACACTGATGCCTCCATTCATGAGTTTCTGCTTAGAAAAAACATGACTCAGCAGAAGTCTTTGTTAAAATTTTGCTTCTGTTCTTGAACTCTGCATCGGGTGATGAACATCTAGACAAAACTGTGAACCAAGGAAATTCGTGCACTGAATCACTGCTGCAACTCTAACTTGGTTTTCAAATTCAAGTATTCTTACAATATGTTCTTGCAAATTTTCAGTAATTGATCTAATATTTTTGGCTGTAGCTCAGAATATAGTTTGAGCTCACAATTCACAAATATTGCTAGATTTGTACAGGTTTCACTGTTAAATTGTCATTCATGTAAAAATTTTATTGTTCTCACAATTTTATTGTTCTCAATACTAATAAACTTAGTACTGAGTAAAATATAGAAATATGCGTATTTCTCATCAATTTGTATGATTTCTTCAAACGTTTGTACAAGTAAAATACTACTAACAATACCAAGAAGAGCAACAATAATCTGAACACTCTGTAACAAATATTTTCAATTTCATACTAATATTATTCTTACTTATTTTAGCATTTCCTAAGTTTCATGATACCTGTTACCAGGTTCACTGTTCTTCAATTTGGATCTTAACTTTTTATAGTACATTCTTGAGTCTCAAATAAACTTACATTTGATATTTTTAACATGTAATACCACATAATTACAAAGTATTTTTCAAAATCTTTTATTTATTTTTTTGCTACAGCATTTTGCAACCTGGTTCAGACTCTGAATTATTCTCCTATATCAGCATCCCCAGGGCTGAGATTACAGGCATGTCCCATCACGCCCAGATTCAGAGGCCAGCATGGCATCAATGGGTATCTGGGGTCTGAACAGCATGTGGCTCTAGGGATCGAACTAAGGTCCGTGTGCTTGGCAGGCAGATACAGATCACTGAGCTATCTCCCCAGCCCTACAAAGTATTTACTGTGAAAAAGTGTTATTGTAAAGTTAATCTTTATTTTTTTAAAGTAATATTTATCTGGCTTTGTGTATCTTACTACTTTTTGAAGTATATGTGTGTGATTATCACTTTTTAAAATCTTTGAAATAAGACAATGTTCTTACATTTTAATATTTGTTTCACTTCTATTTTACTCCCTGATGTAGTATTGGTTTATTACTCTTCTCGGTTTAATAGTACTGTCCTGTCATTTGTAACATTACTTCAGTCCCTCGGTATGAACTGATGGTCTTAGTCTTTTGCTGCACTTCCACAGAGCTGAGATGTAGTGTTTCAGAATGTGTAATAGTGGGTGGAGCAGTGAGACTTTATTTCTTCCTTGAAGAAACATCACACCATCAAATTCTCTTTTTATTCACTTCCTCCTTTTGTTTGGAAGCTAGAATAAAGATAAACAGACAAAACTGATATACTCGTTTTATTTTACTTCGTATTTTTAACTTATTGTTAAATTTTGTATTCAAGTTTTGCCAACTTGCTTCAAGTCTATGGGTGAGCAATATGGATTATTGGAGGAAATAAAACTATAATGAAATATAATGTACAGAATGAGAATGGGTCAAATAGAAAAACTGAAGCAAAAGAAGTACTGTGATGGGTATAAGCAGAATTTGTAAACACTGTGAAGTACTTGTAAGTATTTAGCCAGTGATTCTCATAATTAGATATGAATTTTCAAAAAGGATATAATATGGGAATGTATAATGCAATAAATTATAATTGTGTTATAATACTAAACATGAGTTAAAGGTGTCACTTTTGTATAAGGTAGTGAAACCTATGATGGTGACCATTTGCATTTGATTTTCAGCAATAAAATGGACAGTATATGAGTTTGTGATGGAGTGAACTAGAAAGACAGCAGGATACAGAGAAACTTTTTAAGCAGCTGTAGGCTTGATAAACATCAATGCATTTAGTTATAAAGCTCTGCATATGAGATTCCTTAGGAACATAATGTTGATATTGATTCCACCTGAGGATTTATATGAGAATATTGACATTCCCCACATAAGAATTTGATTTTTAAAGCCAGATATCAATAATTACGGAGTTATTATTGTAAATTTAGAAAGTGTGGACTGTTTTTCATAGTATGAACTGTTTTCCTCTGCCAAGATGTTTGCTGTTAAAGTAGTTTGAAAGAGTGCATTAGATTAAAGTAGATAGAAGTGTAAGGGCTGCTCCTAGATTACTCATCAGGTGGCAAAATTAAGCTCTGCTGACTGCCAATATATGAAGCTCAGCAAGTCATTAAATTCCCTGTCTCATTGTCTCCTAAGCACAATAACTGTTTTATGTTGTAGTTAAGAGATTGGAAGTATGTGCCTGACACATGCTAACGTCAACCAAGTACAGGAGACATAGCTACGTCCACCATCACTGGTAACTGAGGAATGGTGTTCTGAATCTCACATTCTCTGTCAGAATAGAGCTAAAATATTAATCATATATGGAAAGACAATATTTATGGAATAATTCTGGAATTGTAATTATGTTAAAGGTTATATTTTCAAAGTTTATGTTAGGTTGCTTAAGGAAAACAATCAGAGCTGTAGAGTAACCTGAAAGTCTGGATGAAAGTTCTCTGTTGATGCTGCTTTAGGTTTGACCCACTAAAAGCGATGGAGTAGCTCCAGTTCTAGTCATGGCTGGATCAGCTGATGGGAAAGCACTACTTAATTCATTCATGTTCTTCTGAGTAGGAAACTGGCTTGAGTATAGCTAGATGTTTCTGCTGGCATCACTTAGACATGGGGCATCAACACCAGCCCGCCTATGGCTACAAATCTGGAGTCTTAAATAAGGCCTTGTTATCTGTGATACTCTGGACCTCTCACCAGATGCCCAGGACTTGCTGCCAGGTGACTGACAGCAGCAGGGCCTTCTGGGTAGATGTCTCTCTGCTTCACTCAGTGTGTGGTCCTCTGTCTCTCAAGGCTGCACAGCTTGTGCCTTCAGCCAGTGTTCCAGGAAGGCTTAAATTAGATTAAGACTTCTCAAGATCCAGGCTCTGTACACTCATGAGTACACTTCTGAATTCTGCTGTTCAGTAAGAGTCCACAGTCTAACTCCAAGTGACACAAAAATGAATTTCTCTTCTCAATGGAAAACAAAAACAAAACATATACAAAATATACACAGAAAGGGATGGGTCTGGGTATGACAAAGGGGTCTCCAGGCCTGGTAACAAAATGAGGGCTAGCCTGTGGAGTTCAGATGAGCTGTTATGCTTGGAGTGAAATGCCAGGAAAGAAGATTTTCGGATATGAAAGGATTAAATCATACATTGGTCTTTATTATTTTTACTTTGAGAGGGGTCCTTGCTGTGTTTCCCCAACTGGTCTGGAATTCTAGACTGATCCTCTCACCTCAGCCAGCTGAGTAGCTGGGTTTACAGACATATGTTAGCACACCTATCACTAATTCATAGAGTTCTTATGTAATTCTGTTCAGTAATGTGTAATGAGTCAAATGTGTGATCTAAGTGTGACGTCTTACCATGCACATGTATGATCAAGTTTCTCAAAGTGTTGGAGACATTTCACATTTGATTACATTAAACGTCTGGTAAGTGTGTTTTCCCATTCACCTCTGTTCAGGCTATATAGCTTCACTTGTACAACAGCTGGGTGCCTTAGGTCAATACAGAGGAAGCTCAACTACATAATGCAGGGTTTGAAGTCTTTAACTCGACAGTTTTATAAATGTAAAATTTACCTCATGGATTTGTGTAAAGTTGTTACCCCAGAAATTCTGACTTATAGCTCTAGCTAGCCCATAAAGGACAGTGAAAAGGTTGTCAAATGTCAACATTTTGTCTCTATTTAAAAAGTGGGAGTATGGGCTAATGTTTGTCTGATTCGCTTTGGTTAAGTTAAGATTATCTGATCTACTGGTTCTTACCCAATTACTAAGACATGAGCTTGTCTTCACTGTGCAGAATTAGAAGTAGAACTGATGTAGACGACGATTACTCGCAGACCTGGAATGCAATCATGCAAGTCTAGCCCCAAAATTAGGAAACTGAAGTGAGATGAGCAGGTACAGAAGTGGAAAGTACAAAGTCAGTGCTAATCCTCAGTTGCAGAGGGACTGAACCCAAACCCACACATGTCCAAGGCTTAGCGATATGTTGAGAAAGAAGCAAAAATAGAAAACAGTTATCAGAGAATTGTCAAGTTCAGAGAGAATGGATGTCTTCAGATAATGCTGATAACTGAATTCTTCGTTAGAACCTGGAGAAAATTCCCTCTCTAAAGGAAAACTAAAATGAAAAGTAGCTCAGTGTCCATACTTGGTAAGAAGGAAAAGAGAACTAAACATCCACAGAAAAGAACAGACAGTAACTTAGGATGCCATGAAGGAAAAGTTAAGAAATATTTGGGAGAAATTGAGTTAAACTGAGTAGATTTGAAAGTTCAAAGAAAGCAAGAGATGATTAAATGAAATTAAGTTTTGCAATTAACAGCAACTGTGGATAGTTAAAATACTTTCTCATAAGAGGAATGAACTAACTTCTCTTGCAAAGAGATGAAGTAGAAGCAATCATAATAAACTATTTAAGGCTTGTAATGAAATCAGGAGTGTAAAAATATATTAACTCATTGGCATTGCAGGAGAAGAAACCATTTCAAGAATATCCACATGAAAAAAGCAAAAAGCTGAATTTAATGATGAGCTATAAATTTAATCAGAGGAAGAATTCAACAAAGTGAAATAATGGGGAGCAGAATCAGCTAAGGAGGTAGAGTTGAGAGCTGCACAACATTTTGGTCTGCCTACTTGAAATTAGTTCAGTAATATGACAATGGATCCCAAAATTCCTAGTATGTAATAGAATAGCAAACTATTCTTCATGTGTTTGTGCTTATATCAATGCAAACAGCCTTAACACACTGCCAGCTGTATAGAAGAAATCGTAAGAGAACATTTCCCAGGACATTATCCAAAGACCTAACCGAGGACGGAGCTGCAGGGTTAAGAACCGGAGACAGCAATCATCCTGGCCTTGTCTACACCCAGACTCATGTCCTGCATTGTCTTTTAGTATGAAAAAACTTTTAAAGGTCATACATTGAAAATGAATTTTAGAGATCAAAGATAATGCAGAAAACTAAATTTTATATGTATAACAGTAGACCAGAGGCTTATGGAGTGATTGTGCAATGTTTGTGTAAAAAAGTGCTATTTTAAAAGATTATGCAGGTGAAAATATTTAAAAGTTTACAAAGTGAAGCATTTGCAGTAAAAAAAAAAAAAAAAAAAAAAAAAAAGAAATTAACTTTTGTTACTTTTTGTATGGTCCGTGTGTTTGGAGGTTACAAAGTCTACCACAGTGTCCAGTCAGCTCCCAGGACTCCACAGTCTCCTGTCACCCACTCACTGATTTACTCTGAGAAACTTCCAGAAAACTATAAATGGTGAATACCTTAAACTAGCATGCCATTCCTCTACTGCACATATTTGTACCTTTATATGTGTAATCACGATTACATGCACAAGTACCCTTTTGCCTACTACAGTAACATGCTATACAATTTTCTCATCCAAGACCAGGACTGTGCCTTTAACCCAGATATGTACTAGTCTATACCACTTCTGTCTGTGTAACTATACTCCACACTCAAATAGATGAAATCACCTAGGGACACATGTATCAGAAGGCATTATTATTATGAGGTGATATGTAGCTATATTTAAAATATATAATGACACTTGTCACATGTAGAATTATCAGTTGAGCTGTTTCATTTCCAGATTGTATATTTTCAAAGCGTTTGTTTTTGTTAGGGAGTGTGTAGCTAAGAAAACTTTCTTTTTAACCCAATATCTCCAGTATTCTACCACACAAGTATTCACATAAAAATAGACAGCATTGATTGGTGGATTGAAGGTTTAAAGATACTTCCCGAGGCTGAGATCCTTGTCTGAAATAACTAACAGATATTTGAGAGTAGACTGTTTTTGTTGGTGAAGAAGATTCTCCGGAAGTTAAATCTGCCCCTTCACTATGCGAAGCAGGAGTCATTGTTTATACAATTAGTAATCAACTCCACTGCTGCACTGCTGCTACGGCTACTGAGGCAAATAGATGTCTAAAATATTTTTAACCACAGCTCTGCTTTCCTGAAATGAGGCAGTCCGTGGGGAGAGCAGCAAGCACAAACCTGGAAGGGCAGGAAAGGCCTTGTAACATTATCCTTTTCCCACCGTTCATCTACCTTGATGGGTAAGTATTAGAAAAGATGTGAAGAAAGAAAGGGAAGCAGACTCTGGTTTTACAAGCAAGCATTTGATCAAGGCCCGAACAGAGTTTAAATATAAAAAGTGGTCTGAGCCACTCAGTGGAGGTGGAAAGAAAGCAGGGGTGTCCTGCTGACTCAGGCGTGTGTGCTGCTTTTAGCGTTCACGCGTAAATTGTCCCTTACGCCATCTGCTTCTAATGTATTTAATTCAGGTTGTTCACAAGCTTCCTATTGGGCATATGGACAGTTCTCATAATAAATCAACCTGCATAATGGCAATAAATTTTTCAATAAACTCCGCTGTGGAATTGCTCCTGTAGAAGTTAAAATTTAATTAACACTGAATTTTAGGATTGTGGATTAATACTTCACTAAATTAGATATATTGTTCATTATATCTGACAGACATTTTCCTGGCAAGCCATTGTACAAGTTTCCTGCTCTATGTAACTCAAAAACATGCATATATGGTGTTTTTCCTCAGATTGTATGATTAATACTATTATTAGCACTTAACTGTTGAAGAGCAAGTGTAGAACTTTTAAGTGGCAGATGGTAGTATATGACATATAGAACACGCTACAAATTTAAAGATCCCAATTAACAGTGCAGAGAAGTCAAATAAAAAAGTAATTGAAGTGAAGATTTCTACAACAGAATTCTAAAGTTAGAACAAGCAAGGAAAGTTAAAGAAATTTAAAACAGGTTTATTATGCATTAAAATGGTAAGTTATAGTTTTGACCATATTTTAGAAACTGAATTTTAAAATATTCCATGTGCATGAATCAGATATTAATGAACTCTCTAATATGTCTGTGCTTAAAATTCTCAGGTACAGAGCCGGTGAAATGGTTCAACAGTCTAAAGCGCCTGCTTAGGAAAGCTTAGGCAACCATGGAGACCACGGTTTGATCCCTGGCACCACATGCTGCGCCAGTCCCACCCCCAGAGCAGGCTCAGCTGGCAATAATACAAAAAAAAAAAAAGAAAAAGAAAGAAAGAAAGCTCTGGTACATGTATATGTGTATTTATAGTGGTTTGGAAGGAAAATGTGTTGGAGAAGCTTATAAAGAATGAATACTATAGTCAGATAGGAAAACTAAATTCAAGAGGTCATTTACACAGCACAATTTTTAGTTAAGGAGCAGCACTGATTTTAACTGTTCTCACGTCACACAAAAATTGTGACTGTGTGAAGTAACACAAGACAGCCAGATACATGTAACATTCAAAACTCGTACATGAAAATATATGAAATTCTATTTACCACTTAGAAATCTATTGGACAGCTGAGAAGATAGCTCAACAGCATAAGCACCTACCTGGCAAAGCTAAGGTCCTGAGTCTGAGCCCTGGTGAAAAACAAAAACAAAAAAGAAAGAAAAACAAAACAAACAAACAAAAACATTGGAATACTTCAGCTAGTTGGCATTAGAAATTTGAATGTAGTCGAATTCTTGGAATTTTGAAAGGATATCTTGCTTTTCAGCTACAAGACGTTTAAAGCAATGGAACCATAGGTTTGTTCCACTGTCAACCACTTGGTAACATACTCCTTTGTTTTGGGATCATATCACAAATCCACCCTTTCCTGATCCTGCTACTTTATGATGATGATTAGGAAGGGAGTCGCCCTGGATTGCAGGAAACCATTTTTCCCATTCATGAAAATATGTGAGAATTTTGTTTATTTGAGTGTTTCCACTAGCATTATACCTATATTTCTTGTTTACTCTTCCATGATGCCCTTAGAGCAGTGAGATGACTTTGGGCAGCTTCTTACTCAGAATATTTGCATCTTCACTGCCCTTCTTCAGGCTGAGGCCCATGTGTTCTCCTGGCAGCCACGTGCTGCACCTCGGGGGCTTTCACAGTCATTTTCCCAGGTCTTAGGTGCTGGCTCAAGCGTGCCCCCTGGTGGCAAGTATGAACTGCACATGCTGAGTCTTCAAAGGTACATTTTGGGAATTTTCCATGCTATTCTTTCCCCACCTTTCTCCCACTTTGTTTTTCACCAAGCTTCTTTCACCTCGTGAGAGTGCATTCTATGCAATTATTGATCCATTTAATGTAACTGTTTATTTCTAACAGAGTAGCTATGTGTTTCTTTTTTTTTTTCATTGTTTTTGTTTCTGTTTCTTTTTGAGACAGGGTCTCACCATGCAGTTGAGGTTGGCCTTGAGCTCACTTTTGTAGCCCAGCCTAGTCTCGAACTCACACTGATCCTCCTGCTTCAGCCTCTGCTTCAGCTGGGATTATAGCTGTGAGCCACCATGCCCGGCTGAGAGTAGTTATGGTTTAATGTGAAGTTATAACTAAACATGTTCCTTGTTTCACATTATATGAAATAAAGACAATGAAATTTACTGGGGAGGGGTCCAGATAAATCATTCTCTAGGCTATGAGCTATGCTCCAGTACATTGCTCTAACACTCTCACAGCTTGGTGCAACTTTTCACCATGAACTTTTCCCATGATGTTTCGACAAGTCTATGTGCTGAAAGGCTGTTTGTAGAATTGTACTTAAATACCATATTACATTATATTTTCAAACTCATCATAATGTTTGGTGACAACTTTCAGGGCTTTTATAACAGAAATGATAATGATTTTCTACTTTAAGCTACAATATATAACAAGCAGTAGGCCTCATACCTAAGACAATATACTTGTCTCTTTCCATAAGCAGAAAGAAGATCAGTTCAAAGTGCATTAATAATGCTTGTGTCAGTCTTGCATATCTGTAGATGGGTGTGTAGCTGAAAACCCTAATTCTGATGCATTTGAGAGTAAAATCCTGGGACAGAACAATATAAAACTCAAGTTGCCTTGAGTAAACCAGAAAATATATTGATATATATCATAAATATAATTATACATCATACAACTTGCATAATATATTATTTTGAAGTGCTAGAATATAAAATAAATGAGTAAAATAATCACTTCATCACTTTTAAGCAAGGTCTACAAAAATGAATTTTTAACATTTTTCTTGGTTCAAATAAACCCTTATTAATGAGGCAGAGTTGATTTAATTACATTATTAATTATGGTAGCAAGGAAAGAGAAATAAAGTACCATATTAAGATCTACATCAATAATCCAATATACTATAATAGTTGTAATTTAAATATGCTAAAATGAATGTCTTCACATTAAGGAAAGACCATATTACAATTGCATTATTATAGTAGAATATGTTAAGTAAGCAAGCCATTTAGGGCAATAAGAATCTTGCAATGAACGCTGAAAAGACATTTCAAAACCATGGCATTTGTTCCTAACAAAAATAGATAATAGAAGACATGTATTTCCCCGCTAAAATACATTATCATTCAATCATCACATTCAAATGTGATATTTAACATTGTAGTAGTAGTCAGAATATAATAAAAGATGATTTTCCGTTCTCATTTTATTGGAAACACTAGTAAGAAAGTAATGAATATTTTCAAAGCAATACATTTTTACAACAATTTTATCTTCACAACAGGTGTGTGATCTCATCAATAAAACATGAAAATAAGAATATAAAAAAGATGTATTACAATAAAGCTAACATTGCATGATTGTTAATGTTAGGATTTTCTTTTCATAACTAGATTAATAATGTACAAGATCAGAGTGCATTTCCACTTGTGTGGTACTAACCTAGATACTCTAGATCCTAAGGAAAATTCTTAAAATGTGACAAAATAATAAAATAAATTAATGATCTTGTTCTTCCATAGGAACACAGTACATGGATGTACACATAACGAATACATCTACAGTATTAAAGTTTCAGGTGAATTTAAGACAATAATGTATATAAAGTTTCCCAAAGAATTTGATATAGTGGGGGAAAAAATGAAATACTGTTCTGGAAAGTGATAAGAGAATTGAATCTAAAAGTAGAATGAGAGCTTTTGTAAATAAGGAGCAGAAGAGGAATTTCAGAGAGGAGTAGGGAGGGGAGAAAAAGAAGTATCAAGATATATCATAAGCAGGTATAAATTTCCTATGATGAATTTGATCATTACATAATTCTAAAATGTAGCAATAAACTTCATTAATTAAAAAGCAATTGAATGTTTGTTCTCTAAAAGAAAAATGAGAGCTCTTTGACAGCTTTTGTAGTTCTTATGGAATTGAGGATAAGTTATGGTATGGATTGCAGGGAATGGAAGATTTCTAAAAAGTTTTAAAATCTTATCAGTGATGAGCCGGTAAAGTGGTGTTGGAAAATGTCATAAACAAACAGAACTTGCGAAGAATCCATGGAAATCCACTCACTATGCTGAGGTGAGTGCTACAGAGGAACAAGTATTGTTTGGATCCATTTAGTAACTGGTTACTGGCTTCAGAGGCGTGGGATTTCAAGGAGGTTCTTGTTTGAAAAAATTGATGGATGTTCCACATAAGGATTAAAAGTTGAGCCCGGAAATTACACTGCAAGTTTTCCCCTTAGAGAGTAAGTGAGCTAGGTCATTTTATGGGACCTGGAAAATTAATTGCTTAATACCCAGAAATAGCCAAAGGACAAATTACCAATTCTTCCTACTAAGGGTAATAGGAATACTTGCTGAATATCTATTTGAAAATGAGGCTAATAACTAATTTTCTAAACACCATTTAGACTACATCTTATTATAAGGAAATTATTATTAAGAAAGCTCAAAATGTGTGCAATATCAACATCATAGTAATACTAACAATTACAAGTACAAAGTTGACCATAAATTGAATTATCTCTGGTTGGTGAATGAAGTGCTAATCAGTTATCATCTTTAAGTTCTTATCTATTTGTAATATTGTCACAGAAGTTACAGAAATGGAAACACCAGCTTTATTAAAGAATGTTGTCTGAAATAAAATTAAAATAACACTATCTCATAGGCTAAACTGTGCACCTAAAAAAAAAATTATGCATTTGAGGTCCTCTCAGACTCTCAGAATGTGATCTGATATTTGGAAATGTTTCATAGATGAAATCAGAGTTAGGTAGAGTGCTCTGCTAGTCCTGTATAACTGGTGTCTTCATGAAAAGAATTCAATAGGAAGAGAATGTGAAGATATTGCATAAAAAGTATGTTCAAACAAGGAACAGCAGAAGCTACCAGGAGTTACAAGAGAGACATAGAATACATTCTTCGAACTCTTCTTAGAAGAAGTCACCCATGGCAACACTTAGTTTTTTTTTATATTGAGAGAAAGTTGCTCATTGTATTGTTAACCTAGAACACTAATATTCCATTTTTTCTCTACTCAAGACCTCTAAATTTGTTTAAAAGACACTATTTCCACTTAGGTAGATCACTGGAGGAATAAAAAGGTAATTTTCTCCTTTTTCTATTAAGTACAGAGTGGTAAAACTCAGAGGGAGCTTATCCTTAGCAGTTTAAACTCAGAGGGAGTTCTTATCAAACAGAAAATAGTAAAACCTCAGTCACCAACTGCACTAGTTCTGACTACAAGTATTTCAAACTCTGTCTTTTCACCAGTGTATTAAAGAAGACTCTTAAAGTGATGAATACCTGTCAGGAGAAAGTGAACATCTGCTCTCACATCTGGTAGCACTATGCTATTTCACCAACACAAAAGACGTTTCAAAAAGCATTCCTAAAATTCACGTGAAAACACAAAAGATCTAAAATAGCGACTCTTACTATTACTACCTAGCCATAGTTTCCAAAACAGCAAAGTACTTGAGTACAGGAGCACACACCTGCAATCCCAGCACTCAGGAACCTGAGTCAGGAGGAGGACCATGAGCTCAAGGCCAGCTGGATATAAGGGAAGTTGAAGACATAGATGAACTATATAGCAAGACCATGCTTCAAACAAACAACAAAAGCATGATTCTAAGATAGCAGATATATATATACCTATAGAAGAGAATATAGAACACTGACTCAATTCCACACTGCTTTAGTTTTCTAATTTTTAACAGAGCTCACACTGGAGAAAAGAAAGACCCTTTAACAAGTGGTTTTGTAGAAACTGAACATACACATTCACAAGAATCAACACTAGAAGCATGTCTCTCTACCAGTGACAAGACTCTTCGAAATGGATCAAAAGCCCAGATATGAAGCATGAAACTTTGAAACTGCTAAAAGAAAACACAGTATAAGCATTCCAAAATGTAGGTACAGGCACCAACTATCTGAACAGGTCCCCAGTATTACAGAAAATGATAGCAAGAATCATCAAATGATTTCATCAGATTAAAATGCTATCACAACAAAAGAATAAAAGCAGAGCCTTGAGAATGAAAAACTGTTTTCCTAGTTTTCATTCCAACAAGTTTAATATTAGTAAGGAAATTTCCTAAAAATAAAAAAATAAATAAAGGAATCATTCTTATCACTATCACTACTCAGGACTGGTGGGATAGTTCAGCCATCTAAAGTGCCTGCTTAGGCAAGCTTAGGTAAGTGTAGGGAACACAGTTCAGTCCCTGCCACCACATGCTGCACCAGCCTCACTCAGGGCAGGCTGAGTTGATCATACACACTTAAAATAAAAACTAATATTACTACCCAGTTTATTCACTTTCTAAGTAGTTAGCACAGTGTTGAGATACATGAGGTCTCATGTTTATTGTATCACAATATAAAGTATCAAAGCTGTCAGTAACAAAGATGCTAGTCAATCGAGGCATGATTTCACACAATGTGATATATGTTTGTTGTGGAATATTACTAAGCTGTGAAGAAAATCATCAGTGAGAAGAAGAGATTGAACACATGAAAATAGAAGAAAGGTGAATGAGGGCTAGAAATGATTTGAAGATTGTGTGTTATTCATATGTATTCCATCATGTATTCTACTATTCTGTACAACTAAAATACAAATTTAAATATCCACCAATTGTTAATACAAGAGGAAAATAGTTTAAATGTTCCCTAATTAAAAGCTAAAATGAGTCTTTCTGATATTTTAAATACACTTTCTCTTACAAAATCACGATTATAAGAAGCAGCAAGACACTCATGAGGAGATACAAAGCTATTACGACAACATCAGTGTGATGTTGGAAAAAATAAAAGAGCTGAAGATCAGTGAAATATATCAGAATATGCAGAAACAAGTCCAAACCTACTCAACTGCCTTATCTTTGACAAAGCAGTCAAAAATATTCACTGGAAGAAAGATAGACTCTTTAATAAATGTTGATGGAAAAAATGGCTTTCCACATGCCAAGGCCTAAAACAAAATCCTCATGTATCAGTGGAATGAACTAAATTCAGAATGAATGAAAAATCTAAATATCAAAAAGGAAACAGTGAATTTGAGAGAAGTAAGATCATGTGAGGCTCTGAGAAAATAGTTTTAAACAAAACCGTGATCATATGGAAAATAACACAAAGAAACAACACCTGGCCTATCACCCTATTCAAAGGCTTCTGTACAGCAAAAGAAATCTTTAACAAAGACAACCTACAGGGTGGGAAAAAAGTTTAGCATGTTGTCCCTCAAATATAGTAAAATGAAACTTTTCAAATGGAGGAAAGGGATGAATGAACTGTGGTGCGTCTAAGGAGAGTCACCCAGAGAAAAACATTCTCTCAGGCTTTCACAGAAAGCAAAATGGCCAAGCAATGGCCGTGACTCGTCCCGAAGGCTGACACTAACAACAGTTCTACAAAGTACTGCCCATGGTCCCAAACTTAATCCTGAGGGGATTTGACCCTGGTTGACCCTGGAAGATACCAAAAAAAAAAAAAGAATGTTTTGTTATACAGGTCTTGCTTCAACTTGCCCTTGACCACCCAACAGGCAAAAAAAATGCTGAATTACAATGCATGAAACACAGAGCTAGATTGGTGAGATGAGCTTTAGGAGGCTTAGATTCAATAGCCTCCAACATCACAAGCTTCACTGGTGGCTCACTGCAATTGCAGAACATTTGGCTGTATATGTACCTGCTTCCTCTTAGTCCAAAGAGAAGTATGTTCTTTTCCTTTTTTTTTTTTTTTTCTAAGCAACATCAATAGGGAGGTGGGTCATGCCCACACACTGTACTCTGTAGAACGATTGTGAGGACA